>JANHAO010004985.1:0-23282 GCA_026873985.1 Saraca asoca | reverse complement strand
CTCTAGAAATCATCCTTCTAGTAATGCTCAAACATGCTTAATTCTAGGAGGAACAAACACGGGATTCGGGAAATCGAAACGAAAAGTCGAAAAGAAGACAAAATAAAGCTTAGAGCTTACCGAGTATCGTCGTATCGGGGATTCGAAATCAAGACAGGATGACGACAACCGATAAGGATAAGGATTGACTCGATTGAGGAGCAGAGGCGGAAGAGTCTGACTGTCTGAGAGAATGGGGGAGAACTAGAGAAGATTCGAAGAGAATGGGGGGATTTAGGGTTTTCGGGAGAGAGTTGGAGCTGCTGGAGAAAGGGTTCGATCGAATTTTCTAGAATGAGAAAATGAAGATGTGTCGCGTGGTCCGTTGTTGCTGCTGGAGAAAATGAAACGGGTGCGTTTAGCCGTTCATGGGTGGGGACCGGTTCACATCAGGTGCTGACCCGAGGATCGGTCCGTGTCCGTGCGGGCTCGGTCCGCTTGGACTGAAGCCCGCGAGAGGCAGCCCGTTTCAGCCCATTTTCAAACGAACCATTTTTTACCCAATCCGGTCCGCTCGAAGTCCGCGGTCCGGTCCGTTTGGTCCGCGGTCGATCAGTCCATTAAACACCCCTAGCTTTAACCCATAAGAAATTTGTCTTTAGTGATAAAATCTATTTTTTCAATCATTTCTGTTGTAAGATCCTCATCATGCCTAAAACATTCACTATTCTTCAACTCTTACACTTACATCGTCATAACTATACAATCTTACTGTATTTTCAATCAGAAGTCAGAACCTGACGATCGGTAAGGTATTAAAATAAAAAAAATTATTATAATTGATATATAATTTTAAATTATAATATTATGCCAAAATATAAGGATTATAATTTAAAAAATATTAATTGTTTTTAATGTGATTCATATTTTGAAATTATCTTATAATCAAGTTATTATTAACTATATTAAATATATGTTTTTTACTGTATATAATTACAGATAAAATTAAGGTTACATAGTTATTAGGACTTCTTATTTTTACTTGGAAAGAATGAAAACTCAAATAATTAATCCTGCTAAGTCTAATTAGATTTGAATAAATTCATTATTTTATTTTAACTAATAATTTTTTCTCAATGATTATAACAAAATAAAGGGAGAAAAGATATAACCAGTTAAAAATAGTGAAGCTTTATGATGGTTTTTAACCAATTTTAAACTTTAATATAATAGTTAAAGAAATAATTAATGTATATTTAAATAAAAATAAAATTTGAAAATTAATGGAGATATTTTAGATGACTTATATAATAACATATGAAATTAAAAAAAAAATGGTAAATGATAGGATACACGTCTCCACTAAAATACATATAACCTTGCGGTAGGGCATTCGCCTCCTACCCTACCGAAAACGAACAACGTATAAACTTGGCTAGCTTTTCCAAACTAGCAACGGGTTGATTCTTCAATTCCTCGTTCTCCAGGAACAAGAGTTTGTTACAATTCTCCAAACTCTGCTTCCAATATTGCAACCAATATTGCAAAACATGATCCCAGAACGGTCATCCCAGACATGCACGTCACGGTAAAACTTGTCAAAAAGCTTCCTGGAGTTGCATTTCGATGGGTTTAATCTTGTTAGCGAAGAGCCAGAGCGAGACGAAGGCGTCTTTAGGATTTCTACACAAATAAACTATTTTACAACAAGATTCCTTTTACACCTTTTGGCAACAAGACATAAAGTAAATGAGTAGATAGGATCCTCGGAGAGGACGATGTAGCTGACTCGTGAGGAACAACCTTGGCTTCAACAAAAAAGTCTAATTCCAAGAATGGAACAAGGTCATGAGGGCTTTTTGCTATTAAAGTGTGGTTTTTGATGTTTGGATGATAATTTTTTTTCATTTTTATGTAGTGTGGCATATGTTAATGCCTTCAACCAGTTGTACCTGATTACGGGGTTGTGAAAAGGATGATATCAGTTTCTTTAGGGTGAAAGAAATGCTACATCATTCTTTTATTCATATTTTTTCACAAATCAATGGGGTCTGGAAGTCTGAACTCCACCAATTTGTGAGAAGATGTGAGTGGATCGTAGATACAAGATGGTGAACTAAGAATTATTCCAAGGAGTTATTATTGAAACTTAAAGATTCTTGGCATCACTATTTCTAGATGCCAAAACCCTTGGTATCGAAGGATGCGACTTTCTTGGCCTGGAAACCCAATTGTCATTTGTAGGTAAGTTTGATAGTATGTCTCTGAATTCTTGACTCATTTCAGCTTCTTGAAGATACTTGAGAAGAGTTGAGGATCGCTGAGCTGCTGCCATGGTGTAAGGAGCTTTTTTGGCAACGACAATGGGTAGGTTGAATTAGGGGCATACATAGCAAGTGTGTGTATACATAGGGAGTCATTTGGGCACTTAAAGTACAAAGTTTGAAGCATTCTAAACCAATGCACCTTGAGAATTGATTTGATTGTCAAGAAATTATGAAAAATGATAAATGGATTTAATTTTATGCATAACAAATGGATTTAGTTCGCAGAATTTGAAGAGGTGAACGCAGTAACAAATGAGATCAATGTGATAAAAGAAAAAGTGTGAGTGGAGCATTATAATTGTTGGAGTCTTGAAGTATTAAAATTATCAAATCCACGAAATTAATTTACCGGTTTTGAAGACTCCCCCACCTATTCCTGCAAGATATATTATACAGGCAATAATTTCTTCCATAAATTATTGGGAGCTTGAAAAAGTTTGATTACTCAAACCAAAATTCATTTGTGAACTTAGTATTTATATAGTGTGTTTAGTGAACAATTTTTAACTGATTTGTGAGGTTTTAATTGTTTGACTAAATCAATCAATTATTTTAAATATTTAATAAATAAATATTTGAGTCAACCTTTTTACCCTAAAAAAGCTAATAATTTAAAAGAGCCTTATAAGTTAGCTGTTTGATAGCTAATTGATATTTATGATGTAAAAAAGACACAATTATACTTGATACATAGAAAAATTCTTATAAGAAATTCATATTAAATATATTTTATGGTAAACTGTTTTTTAATTTATTCATACATAAAATATATTATTTGAATGTTCTTTCCTTTACTTCTACCATTAACTTATAAGAAATAATAATATGAACAATAATCATTAACAATAAATAGTAATAATAAACTTATTTTTATCTAAAATTATTTATTTATTAATGAAATTTTTTTAACAAATTATGACTATTTATTTCTTAAAAGAAAATATAATAAATAATATATTATAATTATTTATTTTTTGAAATAAAATATAATAAATATAATAAATTATAATTATTTATTTTTAAAAGAAAAACTAATAAATATAATAAATTATAATTATTTATTTCTTAAAGAAAAATCTAATAATTAATAAATTACAAGAATTTATTTTTCAAAAAATATGATAAATAATATATTAAATTTGAAATATTATTAAAGTAAAAAATTATTCAAATAAATAATAAAATATACATATGTCTATATATGTCATTTTATCTATAAATAACTGATTTTATCAAATATTTTTATGTAAACAACTAATACTAACTAGTCAAATCAACAAATATAATTAACTACTAATGTAATCAACTAATTACCAAACATGACCTACCTTTGAATTATACGCCCATCATAACAAAATTATATGTAACTAGTTGACACAATCCAAAATGAACGATCATTGAATTGTGGCTAATCAACTAGTCCAAGCACAACATATCATCGGAAGGTACTAATTTGCATGATCATGTTTAGTTGACTGGATTAGGACATGATTGGTTGACCAATTTAACGAACTAGTTGATTAACCTAAGTCCAACAAAAGTAGGCCTATGGTTAAACGATTGGATCACAACTCCATAAACAAACTCAAGTCCTTACAAATAAAATCCAACATCTGATAGCAATAGCCTAAGGGTTTCGTAGAGACATAATTGAGTGTCAATGGTCCTTAGTTGATTGACTTATCTACAATACAACTATCAAGCTCATTAGCAAACCTCATACAAGCTGGCACACTCAAAGGCATGCATAAATGGTGTGACTATGCCATTAACTGCAAAGTAAAAATCTCACTCACTCCAACGATACATCATAAACACATGAATACTCTCCATTCACCTAGAAGTGGGACAAATGGCATGACCAACACCTATATAAGCCTTCAAGCAGCTCTTTCACTTAAAACACTCATTCTACTTATTGAAACTATGCCATTAACTGCAAAGTGAGAATCTCACTCACCCCAACGATACATTATAAACACGTGAATGCTCTCCATTCTTCCAGAGGCAGGACAAATGGCGTGACCAACACCTATATCAGCCCCCAAGTAGCTCTCTCACTCAAAACACTCATTCTACTTGTTGAATCTATGCTTCTAGAACTAACTTGAACTTCAAAGTGTGCTTAGTAAACCTCTTCTATCATGCACTGATGATTTTTTTCCCTGTGTAAGCCACTATGCAACTATGCATCGCCTTCTACGGTCCATCGGTTCTAATCTAGGAGTTTCATTTGGCATTATCTGTGACTTTCCCAATCACCAATGTCTCATAGATCTCCTTTTCATTCTGCTCACATTTCGTCATCTTTGGAAGAATGTTGCAAAAAAGCGCAAGAATAGCAGTGCTACGATCAAATTACAGAAAAAGCTTAAAGAATAGTAGAACTTGAAAGTGATACTTTGGCCATGCAAGTTTGCCAATTGCAAGTAGAGTTGGAAGCTCTCTGTCATGCATAAGTCTAACCAATTCTCCTTTCACCACCTCCCCGATCATTAAGTCTTGTTCTCATGGAAATCAACCTCATTCCTAATCAAATCTCGATAACCCTCATCTTTAACTTGCTCTACCATACAATTCACCCTAAGGATGGTAGATTTACTAACCACACCAAAACCCAGTTCAACATGAACAAGCACTAAACCCAATCACTCTTAATCTGATGAACCTAATGACTACCTAGATATAGAGCCACCAACATCTTCAAGTACAAAACCCTCAAGTCCAAAACCCTTAGATGCAATTTCCTTAATTTGTCAACCCAATGTCACCAAATCCAAATAATTTGATTTGCAATCAGCAAGTTCCCATCGATCACACTCATAAGTCGTATGATTCATTAAACCTAAACATTGGTCTCACCCAAAGCCAAACACGAAGTTCTTGATGACCTAAAAGACTTGCAAAATTTAATGGTCATCCTAGAAAATATTAATCACCATAGGGGTGATTGACCCAAAAGCCCAAAGAATGATCGACTCTATAGCCCACAAGAAATGCTTGATGCTCCCCGAAACTAAGATGCCTAAAAGTGTGATACATGGTATTTCACACAAAGATAAAAGAAAAGAGTGAAAAATTTATAATGGCTAATCCAAAAAGCATGTATATGTGGAAACTTATCAATTAGCAGTCGATCATCCAAAAGTAAGGGATTTGCTAATAAAAGCATAACATGTACCATCTCCTACTTCCAATATACACTAATCTGTGTTTCTCTTGAATAATCATTGATTTAAACATCAGAGCATATCTAGCAAATCCATCTTTACCATACATAGTTAGCTTTGTTCATTATAAGATCTCTTAGCCATTATCTATCAACTAGAGCAAAAGAAGTTCACACAAGTCACAGAGATAAAAAAAACAAAATAAAGGAAAAGAAAAGTCCAAATAATAAGTTACACACCCAATCAATAAAATAAAGAAAAGAATAGAATCAATAAAAATTCAGAAAAATAATCCATGAGTTTATAAGTTAAACCCAAACAATTTCCTCAATGTTATACTAAACTTAAGCAACTCCCTCTATAATTATATCAAAATCAAGCATTATCCTTGGTACTAAAAGCTTGAACGATCCTTTCGGAGCTAAATTTAGTTTAAGCAACTCCTTTAGTATCAAATTTAGGTAGAGCAACCTCTTCAACATTAAACCTAGCCTAAGTGGCTCCTTCAATAACAAATTTAGGTTGAGCGACCTCCTTGACATTAAATCTAGACCAAACTACTCCTTCATTATTAATTTTAGGTTGAGTGCCCTTCTCAACTTTAAACCTAGCCCAAAAGACTCATTTAGTAACAAATTTAGGTCAAGCAACCTTTGTGACATTAAGGTAAGCTCGAGTAACCCCTTGGCACTTAAAGCCCATGTTGTCCCTTGGCATGCAAAGTTGGAGTAGTCCCTTAACAAGCAAAGTTGAAGTAGTCCTTTGGCACACAAAGTCAGAGCAGTCCCTTGACACACAAGGCCAAAGTAGTCCATTAGCATTAAAAGTCCGAGTAAATCCTTGACAGCATAAGCCTAAAAGTACCTAAGCAATCGAATGAACTATTAGAAGTCAAAATAGTTGAATGACCTATTGGAAGTCAAAGCAGTAAAATGACCCGTTGGAAGTAAAAGCAGTAAAACAACCCATTAGAGTTAAAAGCAATAAAATGATCCATTAGAGATCAAAACAATTGAACGACCCGTTGGATGTCAAAATGGTTGAATGACCATTGGGAGGTCAAAATGGTAGAATGACATATTAGAGGTCAAAACGATAGAACAACCCTTTGGAAGTCCAAATGATAGAACAACATGTTACAGGTCAAAGTGGTAGAACGATCCATTTGATATCAAAATGGTCGAATTACCTGGCCCATTAGATGTCAAAATAATCGAATAACCCATTGGAAGTCAAAGCTATCAACCCTTTGGAAGTCTTGGAAAGAACACTAGCAAAATTAACAAGCCCATTGGAAGCCAAAACATGAAACAAAGTAAAGACAAGATAGAAAGTTGAATGTCCATATAAGAAAGTAACATTTGATCAAAAAAAGATCATAAAATGACTAAAATATATCCAGTATAAAATATTCAAAGTATAGGAATACCTAAAGAAAATTTGAAATGATTAAGTGTGGCCAAGCTTCTTCAAAATATTCTTGAGTGGCATGTCCCTATCAATGTTTGAGAGGTCAATTGACAAGTTATGGTTGAAGTGCTTCACTTGCTCGATGGCTTGGTTGAAGCCCGATTAGTAAATGGGATAGCCAAGAACCTCATCCTTAGACACTTCCTCTCACAGCTCCTTCTCCTTGGCTGTAAAAGATTCCTTGTCTTCAACACAACCCTTTCACTCGATTTTGAGCTCTTGATCTTGTTGAAGAAGTAGCTCAATCGATTTTTTCTCTTCATCCATCAATGTATCTTCTCCTATGCTAACTCAAAAGCATGATTGGTCAAATTCTAAATATTTTTATCTTGATCGGCAAACTTTGCAGACAACCACTCATTAGTTGGCATAGGGACATGAGAAGTTGCCTTTGGTCGAACCACGATGTCCAGGTACAAAGAGGCAAATGACACAACCAAAATGAATAACCATTGGATTGTGACTAGTCGATTGGCCTAAGCACAACAGATCATCAAAAGGTACTAATTTGCATGGCCACAGTTAACCAACTAGGCCAGGACGTGACTGGTCGACTAACTTAATAGATAGGTCAATCAACCAAAGTTCACCAAAAGCAAGCCCACGGTTGAATGACTGAATCACAGCCCCATAAACAAGCCCAAGTCCTTACAAGTAAAACTTAAGACCTGAGAGCAATAGCTTGAGGGTTACATAAAGACCCAGACGAGTGTCAAGGGCCTTTAGTCAACTGACTTATCTACGTTACAACTGTCAAGCTTGTTAGCAAACCTCATACAGGCCAGCACACTTAATGGCATGTACAAATAATATGACTATATCATTAATTGCAAAGTAAGAATCAAGTTGATGCTAACAATGCGTTATGAACACATGAACGCTCTCTATTCACCTAGAAGCACTACAAATGGCGTGATGGACGCCTATATAAACCTCAAGTAGCTCTCTCACTCAAGACACTCTCATTCTACTTATCAAAACTTTACTTCTGAAACAAATTTGAGCGTCGGAATATGTTCGACGAATCCTTTCCATCACACATTATTGACTTTATTCCCTATGCAGATTACTACACAATTGTGCACCACGTCCCTCGATCAACCCGTTCCAATCAAGGAGTTCCACTAGTGATAAAGTATAATGAAAATAGTGCTTTATGTGTCCATTTTCTCTTGTATATAATTTGATAATTTTCCTCTTAATTTCAAGATCTTGCAAGTGCACTAATTTTTATTTGTAGTCTGTAAAAGTTTTTGTTATGGGCCATACTTTTATGCACACTCTTGCAATTTTTATAAAAAAATTTAGATTTTTTAATAGTTTTTTATAAAATATTATAATTTTATATAACTTTTATATTGAATAAGTATGTAAAAAAAATTACAATTTCACAAATAAACATTATACCTTAAAATATATTTGAAACGTTATAACTTTTTACAAAAGAATACATATTGTTATAAGCATGTTAAAAAAAAACTTAAAATTTTGAAATTTTGTATGCATATACATTATTTCTAAGTGTGTGTGTGTGTGTGTATATATATATATATATATATCCAAATAAATTTATTTTATTAATATACTGTTAACCACGTGCAAACAGTGGGAGAACGATGAATCAGAAATTACGAAATGATGTCGAGATGATAGTGTAGTGTGGCCCTGCCGTCCATATATAACCAACATCGTGCTTTTAGCTCACCAAATAATTAGGATACCAATTAGACATAATTAGTGTTAGGTGCTACCAAACTCCACCATGGTTTGACATTTCCAAGACCATTATTTCACAAATATTTTTCATCCAATTATTATTTTCTAATAAATAAAAAAAGTCATCTATTTAAATTCAAGATTCGGTCAATAAAAATATTAAAATAATTTATTTATCAAAATATAATAAATAATAATATTAAAATTTTAATATTATCAGATTAAAAAAAAATTCATTATTTATATTATTTTTCACCAAATTAATTTTAGCCCTTCGTTGCTCAATAGGATAGAAAAAAATTTTAGTCCTTCATTGACGTTGAGATAGTAAATATTATTTTTTTTAAAAAATCACTTAATTTAGAGCATCGAAATTTAAAAGGCTAATATTAACCCATCGAAAAAGGCATCTTTATTATATTTATATACAAGACTAGAATAGTTTTGAAACTCATCAAATCCTTGATTGGAACTCCTTAAATTATTCTGGTCCGTCCACGTAAAATTTAAATTTTTGTACTTTTGTTCTTGTGAATATTTTATTTATCAATGTTGTCCCATAAAACATTAATTTGTTCTATTTTATTCCTTAGTTAGTATTTGTACAAAAATTAATTTATCTAATTTCATCCATAAAATTAGACAAATTAATATTTTATAAGAAAAATGGATAAAATATTTCATGAAAATAAGAAAATTTAATTTCATAAGAATGGAAAAGGGGTTACTCAATTGTTTTTCCCTATTAACAGTGCTGTGTATATTGTATAGGCTAAATTACAAGCAACTCTCTAAATTATAAGTCTTGTATAATTTATCTCGTTAAACTTTAAAACTGAACAATCTACCCTTAAACTATTAGTTGTGTCCAATCTACTTCCTTTTGTCATTCTATCAATTTTAATAACAAAAAGTGATCATATAATTTATATGTAATTTGTTTTAACTCTTATAATTCCAAAACAACAATTTTGCCATTTACAATAAAATTATTGTCATAAATTATGGTTTTTATTTATTTTTCAAGAAGATAGGTTGGGAAAAATTAAAGCAACATAAATAAAAACTTAAATTTTTTACTATAATTTGAATTGAAAACAGAGTGTTTGATGTGCTTTGGTGTTATAAGAGTTAAAATAAGATAAATAAATCTTAATAAAAAAATAGACGTGAATATCGCATCCAAAAATTTAAATTTTTTTACAATAATTTGAGTTGAAAATAAAGTGTTTGATGTGCTTGGTGTTATAAGAGTTAAAATAAGATAAATAAATTTTAATTAAAAAATAGATGTAAAAATATCACATCTTTTAATAATCTAATTTCTTTATGAGACAATATGAAAATAAAAATGGAAGAAAAAATGTGATAATAACATAACTAAATAAAATACATGCAAATTAGATGACCTCTTTTATTATTAAAATTGACAAAATATTGATAAATTAAGATAAATTACATACAACTAATAATTTAAAAGATTACACTACTCAGTTTCAAAATACAAGAAGACAAATTACACATGTAGTTCAATTGGGTTTATGTAATTTAGCCTATGAGATATGAAGTAGTAAATATTGGTGTGACTTACACCTGGGTTATGTTAGGTGAGCCTCAAATTTAAATTGTGAGTAACATTACACAGTTACTTAAGGGGGCGTTTGGTATATTGATTTTTTTTTCATTCCTGGGAATTTCCTGATAATGTTAAAAATGCGTTTGGTTTACCTTAAACATTCCTGAGAATGTTAGACATTCCCACGTTTTGTTCTAATATAACTTTCCTGAAAATCTTGACATTTTTATCTAAAATACTCCTATCTATTTTAAGTTAAAAAATAGAGAGGATGAGAGAGAAAGTGAGAGAGGGGATGAGAGAGAGTGAGGAAGGATGAGAGAGTGTGTGAGAAAGGGGATGAGAGAGAAAGTGTGAGAGAAAATGAGATTGAGGATGAGAGAGAGGGGATGAGGGTGAAAAAGTGAGAGAGGATGAGAGAGAGAGTGTGTGAGAAAAAGGATGAGAGAGAAAATGAGACAGAGAATGAGAGAGAGTGTGAGAGAGGATGAGAGAGAGAGTGAAGAAGGATGAGAGAGAAAGTGAGGAAGGATGAGAAAGAGTGTGGAGGGGATGAGAGAGAAAGTGTGAGAAAGAAAGTGAGGAAGGATTAGAGAGAGTGTGAGAGAGGGGATGAGAGAGAAAATGTGAGAGAGGGGGATGAGAGAGAAAGAGTAAGAAAGGATGAGAGAGAAAGTGAGAGAGAGGATGAGAGAGAAAATGTGAGGAAGGATGAGAGAGAAAGTGTGAGAAATGATAATAGAGAAAGTGAATGATATATATGTATTTTTTCTCATTAATAAAGGGTATAATTATCTTTTTTCTTACAAAAAGCATTCCTATGTCATGGAAAATTAAGATTCCCAACCCCCCAATGGGAATGTTTTTGTGGGAAAATTGGTTAAAAATGGTTCCTGAGAATCTTAGTTTCCTGGGAATGTGTTTTTAAAAAATGACTATCAAACATGGGAAACAAAGTTTATCAAGTCAGGATTCCTGGAAAAGTAAAAAGTTTCCCCCTACCAAACACCCTTTGTATAAATATGTCAGTGGAGTCTAGACCCAACGGTCACATTTTAGATAGTGTGTTACAAGGTTGAGATTGATTTTTTTTTTTTTTCATAACAATTTTCAAGCACTCTCCTGGAATTTAAGTAGATGTTTCAGACATCAGGATTTCTAAAACAGAAATAACACTTTTTCACCAAATTTTCAATATTTGTGGTTATTACTGATATTTTAAAATTGGATTGAAAAATGAATTGAAAAAAATATCAGATCATGATGATTCGATTCATTCAACTGAGCATAAAAATAATTAAATTAAATTAAAAAATTAATTAAAATCATATTAATATTATGATTTAATTGATCACCTCTGTTTTAAAAACATTGGCTATAAATGTAATTCTTTAATCATAGATGCTTCAAAAATTAAATCAGAGGATACTGTATGTGGCCCATTAAATGTTGGGCTATTAAGGCCATTCTCTTTAGCAGGGTTCGACCAAAGGGAAAACAAGCCCATGTAAGAAATCTTCACTATACTTTGGTCTACCAACTATAGTTGACAAAAATCAATTGACCTACCCATCATCCAAAGCAAACCAGATTACCAAATGTGAAGTTATGAAGTTGGCCAATTAACAAAAACTATGAACTATGTATTATACAACAAGTCATTCTAATTATACCAATTTTCACACTAAAATTTTGAAGCAATACATTTTTATGTTCATATTTCCATATCTGATTCATATTCTCTTAATCCAATTATCATTACATGTAATTAATTCTGAGATAAACATAAATCAAACATAAGAATATAAAGAAATAAATAGCATTAAAGAAAATTTTGTGTGTATTCTTTACAGAATTGAGTATGCATGACAAAAAAAAAGGGTATATTCATAAAAATATCAATAATTCATTAGCATTTTGTAGCAAAAACAAAATGGAAACAACATCAATGATAGAATTAATGGGACATTTTCTTTAAAGTATAGCATTTATTATTCATAGGTTCATACAGGAACACCGGCAATGACACATTCATTCATTCACATACATGATGCAATTTTTGCAGAAATTGGACAGAACCAATTGATTTAGGAACAAATCTAATATCATATGCCGACATCTCAGCTAACAAATCTAGCACTCCATTTATTAAGGCACTGGTGTTCTTGTTTTTAAGGTGAGAAGCCTATCTATATGGCTTTCATACCAAGCAAAACATTTAACAACGTGGGTCAATGAGAGATAGAGAGAGAAAGATATATATATATATATATATATAAAGAGTTTTGTAGTTAGATAAAGTGCATTCAAGTTACGGGTACATATTAAATTAATGAAAAAAATAAATATATCATAAATAAAAAAGAAATAATTTATTAATATATAATAAAAATAGTATAATTTTTATTAATTTAATGCATAAATTAAATACACGGAATGCAACTAAATAGTTGATTTAGTTGGTTTGAGTTAGGTGACACCAAAGTCAGTGTGAACGGCTGACATTCATGGCCACAAAGTAAGGTTGTTGTCATAGTTCTTAGAACTTGCAATCGCACACTAAGCATGACGTGTTTTCTTCCACACCACTTTAAAGCTTTTATCCTATTACAATTGAAAATAATTTCAATTCATATTTAAATGATTTTTACCATTAAGAAATAATGTAAAACTAATCATTTTGGTTGATTTATAAATATATTCTTTTATTTAAAATATATATTTGAAAATGTATGGCATACAGTTGAGATATAGATTCTCATAATATATATCATACAAATAAAATGATAATATGAGAATAAGGTTATTGATACATAGATATTTTATATAAAATTAAATGAAGTCTACCAATAACTTTGATAAATTTAAAATCAAATTATATTTATAATTGTTAACATTTGATTTAATTATACTTACATTCTTTTATTTTTATAAATATATATTCACAATCTTTTTTTTCTATTTTAAACCTACAACCACTTCCTTATTGCATAAAAAATAAGGGAGGTAAATATATATTATTAAAAAATATAAATACAATTAAGATAAATCTCAAAAGATATAAGTACAATTTATCTTAAATTTAAAGAATTTAATAAAAACATAAATGTAATACCAAATTATAAATAAAGTCAAATCAAATTATGTTTGACTCTAATTCAAACACTGCTTGATATATTCAAACCTTGCTTGACGTTTAAGTATTCCAACTAAAAGTTTGACCATTTGATTTAATGCATTTAATAATAATCCAATTTGATGGTCGAAGTTGGAAGTTGGAAGTTGGAACGAGTTTTATTTTCCATATTAAGAAGATTGAAAGTGCATTTTTTACGCCAACTTGATATATTCAAACTATTATTTTCCTTCAAAAGGAAACAAGAAGACATCTTTAAAGGTGCATTTTTTACATCAGATTGATATATTCAAACTTTCATTTCCATATAATTATAAGCGAAATTTCAACATGTGATAATTGGTTGGAGTGCAAGCCTGTTTATCATCGTAATAAGGCATCATGGTTATTCAACTTCCAAATTTAAATTTGACCAAACACTGATTTTAATTATTCATTAATTTGATTTGTATCAGTTTAATCTCTTAATAAATTTCAATATCAAATTTTATCCTTTAATTAATACCTGATTAAATCTCTCAAATAATTTTAATATCGATATCAATGTAATTGTAAAATAGTCTCTCTCTATTAATCTTTTGTTTCAATCGTTAACGAAGTTTTTGACATGATAAATGATTTGTTAAAGTGGAACACAAATAATCAAACGTTGAGTGCTGCAAGAAGATAAAAAAAAATTAATGTAAAAAATACCTCAAATTTAATGAGAAAAAACTATGAATTAAACAAAATAACTATAGCATCAAAATTAGAGAATTAAGAATTAATATTTGTAAGGCTCTCAATTATAAGTTCATTGTTTTCTTCTCGTTATTCCTACATCCCTACTTAATTTTTATGAGACTATCTCATTTTCAATCTCTTTTATATTTCAATTATTTTATCCAAAATAAATATTTATAATCCAAAACTTATTTATCAAGTAATAGTAATTATTCATTAACAAAAAATCTGACTTAATAAAAATATAACTCGTAGTAAAAAATAATGAAGAATTTCACAAATTAAAATTTGAATCAATATCTAACATTAAGTAATGATAAACTATTGTCTCTAAAAAAGTACAACTAGGTTTAGGTTAATAGTAAAAAAACTTGACTAGTTTATTAAAGATAACTGAGTTAAACTTTTATACCCACTATTTTACTTAAAAATAAAAAAAGGAAAGAATTGAAAGTCTTTGGGATTAAACCCTAAACTTTTCATTAGATCTATTATTAATTCAAAGTGCTTGTTCTTGAGAATATATAAAATTTGGAGCAAATGAATGTGTTGAGGTGATATTATTAAATGGTTGGCATGAAACTTGCATTTCAAGTAAGTTGGGCTTTAACATCAATTAAAGTATTCCTTCAGTCCCAATTTATGATTGCACCGTCCGACCGTCGGGAAAAAAAGAAAGAAAAAGAAAAAAAAAAAACCTGCATGTGTGAATGCTTGAAGATTCGGATTACTGTACCTGTCTTATTTGAAGATTTCATTAACTATATTAATTATATTTATCTTATTTTATATTATTATCCCTTTTTTAATTAAAAAAAATGATGAAGACACTCCCAAAACACATCTTTTTAAAGGAATAATTTTTTGTAGGTCTCACCTTCTGTGAAAGAATATGTTCCTCGAAGTGTCTGTTGAAGAACATCTTTAATAAAAATTTTAATTAAATTGACAATGTCAATTTTTTTTTTATAGATACGGAAGGATCCATGTGAGGTTCCTTGTACATTCTAATTTTTATGCTATAATTATTCCTAACCAATTTTATAAAAAAAAAAAAAGAGTTATATAGTCTTAATTAAATTTTAAAATCACAATTAATTATAAGTTTTTAATTAAAAGTACCCTGTTAAGAATAGTTAGATGGATCTTACGCAGCTCTCTGGAGAAGATTTTGTACAAAAGCGTTGTTCAAAATTAATCATTTGAAAAGTAAAATAAATGTGTTGTTTATAATTTTAAAGGGAAATACTATAGTATTCATTCGAGAGTTTTGTAAATTTGTACAAATATTTGACATAAAGATTACAAATTTGTATATAAAATATTACAATCTTATTATAAGAAATTCTAATTTTTATAAATTTTAAATGTAATAAATAGGTAAAAATTACAACTCTATCTATTAAAATTCTATAAAATTTTTGAAATTTTTTATTTTTATACAGAAGTTATAATATCAACTGTCACAGGTTGGCAGCTCTCCAGGGAACCATGCGGCACATATCATCAATTCTTAACTAACATATTAATTTTCTAATAAATTTAAGTCACAGTTAGATAGATAATCAGGATATTATGTGTTCTGTCGCTTATACAACAAAAATCTTTTATACAACATGTTTACAAGCAAATATGAGTATTTAATCAAAACATTAGTATGTTTTGAGTCTCAAAAAATATATCACATATAAAGTTTCTAGTGTATATAAAAAAAATTAAATTAAAAAATAATAATTTTATTTTATTAATATATATCTCATTGTATAATTTTAAATATATGAAAAAAAATATTTAAACTCCGATCCTTAACTTGAATCATATCTTTAATAAAAAAAAGCATAATAAATATAAAAATTTAAAAATTTGTATCAATACAAAATTTTTCAAATGTGGGCCATGCATAACTCAATTTTAAACATATTATTAAAAAAAAAAAACAATGACAACAACACACAAATGTTCAAATAAAATACTAGAAAATTTTAAAAAAGCAATTTTCCACCGAAATTTCATCTCGGAAGAAATTAATGTACGGACAAAACCCATTTTCCTTATGTTTGTTAATTTGTGGCTGCTGACTGATCAGAAATCAATCACCTCAATATCAACTAACCCCGTCTCGTATTCAGCCCTGTGTTGTCTAATAAAACGTCTTTCACAATAGGCTTTCTCTTTCGCTTCTTTCCGCCTTTTACTGTTTGCTTGGCCTGCACACCTTGTCACAAAACTCAATTAATTTTTTAAAACAATTATCTTGGGTTTATCACCAAACTTATAATCGAAAAAAAATTGACATGTATTTTTATAATTTTATAAATATTTTTTCTATTTATATTTTATTAAAATTTTTAATTATATGAAACATTAAAATTCTTTTAATGCAACATTAGATTATGAAATTATAATTTTTTTTATACTAGACATAAAATCTATATAATTTTATACAAAATTTAATATATCAAACTATAATTTTTATGTTGAAACTTTATAAAAAAATTTGCCACCTATTAAAGCATTACCCCTATATCTTTAATAAGTTTTTATATTATTTTGATACAAAATTTTGTTATTTTCTTTTCAAATTACAACTTTGCGCGACATAAAAAGTTTTGCAATATTAGGTAAGTTTATAACACAAAATTATCATGATCATAAAAATATTGCAATAAAACCTCATAAAAATTACATTATGATATTTTTTAAATTTTACAAACAAAATGTAGATAATATTTTCACTATTTACAAAGCAAAACTTATTAAAAAAATTTGAATAATTCCTTTCTAATTTGACCATATCATAATTTTAAATGGAAATTCATGTAAACTAAGGTGTTTGACATAGCAATATTATTAGGATACCAATAATTTAGAAGCTAGGGCCCTAGAAAATGTCAATTTCTGACCACTAATCAAGGAGTGGCAGATATTTAAGACCGCTAATGATGGTAGGTTTGTCCTTCCACATGCAATGGCGATTAATATATCGAACGCAATCAATCTGATTTCACAGTCAAATCGGATTACGTATTAGGTTTGTCTTTCTTTTTTTCTTTTTTTATTTTTTACCAATGTTTATATATTGTCTTCATCCTTTTAAAATTTTTGGATTTTTCACTGGACACAACAAATAACTGTGAGTTTCATGTGTCAGTAAATCTTATAAATATTATATCAATTTTTCTTATCAAATTCAAACAAAAATTTTCATAAAAAGGTGATGAGCAGTAATAGGAATGACAATGGTGCTCTCTTTGGCCAAGTGTCTTCTTGTTGAAGACAAAATTTATCGTATCTTCGTGGGCAACAAAGTTTTACCAAAAATTTTAGAAATGAAAGAAATTAAAAATGAAGAAAAATATAAAGCTTAAAGTTAAATGTTACAGATCTACACCTAATAATTAAACAATCCAAACGTAAATAAATGAAAATTTAAATTTACATATATCAATAATGATTTTAAAATTTTCATTTGAAATTGAAATACTTCTTCATAATGTAATTATCTTCCTATGATACTTGATACATAGAAAATGTAATTATAATATTTGATGCATATAAAATATAATATATTTAAAAATATTTAAATATTTGTATTAAAAATGCATTATGTGTTATAAAATAAAAATAAAATAATAACTTCCCAATATTAGGATAAAAGAGGATGCAACATGATGGGGATTATAATTCTTGACTAATCTCCAAAATTTAGAATGAGATAAAATTTTGTAAACAAAAAACCTCTCCATCCACTTATTTCACGGGATAATCTATGCAGGGATCTTTAAGAGATTGATTGGTTGAAAAAAAAAAATGGTTGCGTAAGAAATTTAACTTTTTGAAAAGTGTCATATGTGTTGTTTGGTTTAATGGCAGAGCTACTTTCTTAAAATCTCACATACTGTTGTTATGTGTGTCATTTAAATATCTCACTCGTTTCAAAATTTATCCCTATTAAAATATAGATCATATTAAAAATAAAAAATTAGTTGTAAATTATAAGATTTTACTATTTTTAATTGAATTTAGTGATTTTCTTATAATCATTGAAAAAATTACTAAATTCATCTGAAACTAATTGAATTAAGTAGATTAATTAATTGTGTGAGATTTGTTCTTTCTAAATCCGTATAGAATGTAATTTATTTAAAATTATAATGCTATATTATAATTTAAAAATATTTATTAATCATGAAAATATGATTTAATTTTTATTTTTAATCTTTTATTTTAACATCCCCATTGATCATTGGGTCCTAATTCCTTTGTTGATTTGGTTGATTACTAATTGATAAAATGTGAAAAGTTACTTGTTCACTATTTTTTTAATGTTACATTTGGTTAGAGGGAATAGAATAAAAATAGATAAAAAGTTTATTTGATTTGTGCTATGAAATAGGAATGACCATACTCTTATCTTTTACATATTTCATATATTTTAAAATTTTCATTATATTAATAAATAATAAAATAAATATTATTTATCATAAAAAATTATTTAATATAAAATAAACATTAATACATTAAAATTTATTTATTGATACATAGAATGAATTAAAATTATAAAAAGCATACTAGCATACTTAAAGAATCAAAAATTGGAATAAAATGCTATATAACTTGAGAATTTGAAGTCTTATGTGTTTTTTATTATTTTTAGATAAATATTTTATTATTTTTTATTATAAAGATATTATTATAATTGATTATATTTTTTCATTCAGTTGTTATATTATTTTACAATATTAAATATTATTATAAAATAAAATACTCATTCTATTCAAGAGTATATTAAATATAATTATAAAATAATTATTTCATTTAATTGTATTTTTATTTTTATTTTTCTATTTTATTTTATCAAATCAGACATCATACATAATATTTATCAATTAAATAAGTTTAAATATTTTTCAAAAAACTTATAAGATAATTTATATATAAAAATTTTAATCTTTGGTAAAAACATATTTTTCAAGTAAATTAATACGAGAGAGAAAATAAAAATATTTGTAAAATCTGTGACATATATAATAATTTATCTATTTTTCCCCTAAAAATTTTTGGACGAAGAGAGAAAATAGATAAAGAAATACTGGCAACGGAAGGGTGGGAAATGGGAAAGGCTGGGAGGAGAACGTGGGGGTAGTGGCAGGGTAATGGTTACTGTTGATTTATCACTGAAAGCTGACAAAAGAAGTGACTGTGCAGTGGGGTGGGCTCAAGGACTCACGGGCACCACATTCCGTTTCCTTTTCTTCTTTTGCTGCTTCACCATCACCTTTCAATCTCTTCCTTCACCAAATTTACGAATTCAATATTTCTTTTCATGAATAATAGTCTAACCCATAGTTTTAAAAAATCGTATCTTTATGTGCTTATTAAAAAACAAAAAATGGGACCTGTAATTCATAATTTTAAAAATTGAATCAGATTATTCAGTAATCTAATAAATTGGTGAATTAATTTGATTAAGGATCTTATATTGAAAATATATGCAAATTAATATAAATTTACAAGAATCGGCGCAAAACAATTAAAATTTGTGAGTTGGATTGGTTTTTTTCAATTTTTTTAAAATTTCATAATTTTGTAATAATTAGGATGTAATGTCTTCAAATTTTCATATCAATTAAATTTATGTTATTTTTAAATTTTAATATAAATTATTATTGCATTATTTATTTTTTACTACTTTTTTATTTATGTTTTTGACTTATATTGTATTGCTTTTTATTTTTATTCTCAATCAAAATTATAAGAATCGGTGCACCCGATTAAAACAAGTGAGTTGGACTGGTTTTTTCCAATTTTTTTAAATTTCATAATTTTAAATCAATTAAATTTGTGTTATTTTTAAAATTTTTAATATAAATTATTATGGTATCATTTATTTTTTATTTATATTTTTATCTTGTATTGTATTACTTTTTATTTTTATTCTTAATTAAGTTATTATAAATATAATATTAGTGTATAAATAAATAAATAAATAAAAACCGACCCAATCAATAAATTAATAAATTTATGTTCTGTCCCATTCAATCATCGGTATAATTTTAAAAATTATAATCTTGTCTTTGAGAAATTCTGTTTAAGCAAAATACAAATCCTTAGTCTCTGAGTTAAATGGTCGATGTATAAATAAAATATTTTAGTTTTTTTAAACAAATGAATCAGATTTTAATTTTATACTTTGAATCAATAACCCCGTGCTTGGTAGGAAAGAATAAAATAGAGGAAAGAAAATAAGATGAAAGAAAAGGAGAAGAAAAGAAATTATAATTTTGTTGATTGATAAGAAAGAAAATGAGAGGAAAGAAAAGGGAAAAAAATATAAGTTTGTTGATTGGTTGAAAAGAAAATGAGAGAAAAAAATTTTGTTTTATATTTTATAATGTAGACATAAGAAATTCTCAAGGAGTATTTTATCAAATTTACTTTAATTTGTAGTATTTTAATATTTAATGCAATCCCAATATCCAATAATTATGGTCATTATAATATAAAGTCTACAGAACAAAAATGAAATAAGGTGTCTAAAAATGTTTTAACAGCATAACAGGGATTTTAACAGAAATATTTTTAATATATAATATGAGTAGATGAAAATCTCCATTTCTTAAAAAAAAAATAGACATGCAAATTTGTTTATATATCTTAATCATTTTCATTCGTATTTTAATTTTCTCAAGTAAACTTATAAAAAATAAATAGGGATTTATTTGGGACTTGTTTAGGGAAGTGCACACATGTAACACCTTCAAAAAAAGAAATTCCACTGGATTGAAACAGAGTTTCTCAAAATTTTGTCGAGGTCAAAGTATGAATTTTCTTTTTTTTTGGTGGACTGCAGTGAGTGTGTTGAAGTTTTGTTAGGGCCAAAGTGTGAATTTCTCCATTTTATTTTTCCTTATCTTCAATAGATTTCCTTCCATACTTTCATTTTCTCCAAAATGCCCCCAACTTCACTGAAGTCCTTAGCTTCTTTGCAACTTCTTCGTTTCTGACAACCCAGCCATCGTCCAACCTCCTCTTCTTTTTCTTTCCAGTCCCACAATCTCTTCGACGTGCTGGTTCTTCGAGTTGAGCTTTGTTTGGCCTGGATCGAAGCGGCTACGAGATCCCCTGCTCTGAATCTAGTTTGGATCAAACATTTTTGTCAACTTGTTGAAGTTTAATATTTGGAAATTGAAGAACATATTTTATGCTAATTTTGTTATTTGGATAGTTTATGGATTATGAATATGATATGAGATTTATAGTGAAATTATAATAGATGAAGTTGTATGCTTCATATATATATTTTATTTAATTTAGTTCTTCAAATGAAATATAGTTATAACCATAGATTGAATGTAATATTTACACATTTCAACCATGTATTATACAATCTTATGATTTTCCTAAAAAATTTTCCCTTACTTGGTAATAAATTCTGACTACTTATTACCACAGTTTATTGAAAGGCAAATAGCAAACTAATTTTGTGGAAAAGTAAAACATGTCTATATTGTTTGATTAGACAGTAACCTAAAATATAGGGGAAATTATACTTCTCAAAAAGTTCTACTTTCTACAAAGCATGAGAAGATGTTTATCCAGCCCTTTCGATAAGTTCTACTTTCGGTACTTTTAATAGAACAAAATACAAAATTATCTTTATAAAATTCAAATAATAATAAAAGTACCATGGACAAAAAATATTACCAGTGTGCATAGGGACAAGTGTTTAGGGCTATTTAGAAATGCAAAAATCTGGAGAAGAAGGCCAGCGTCAAACACAGCCATGTTTGGGATTGTTTGGGAATGTAGAGATCTGGAGCAGGAAGCCAGCACCAAACACGGCTAGGTCGTGTCTTAGGACACGACTGTGTTTGGGGTTGTTTGGGAATGCAAAGATCTGGAGAAGGAAGTTAGCGCTAAACACAGTCAGGCCATGTCCTAGGACATGGTAGCGTTTGGGCTGTTTGGAAATGCAAAAATCTGGAGCAGGAGGCCAGTGCCAAACATGGCCAGGCCGTGTCCTAAGACACATCCATGTTTAGGGTTGTTTGGCAATACAGAGATCTAGAGTAGGAGGCCAACGCCAAACATGACTAAGCTGTGTCCTAGGACACGACTGTGTTTGAGGTTGTTTAGGAATGCAGAGATCTAGATAAGGAGGCCAGCACCAAACACGGCTAGGCCGTGTCCTAGGACACCGCTATGTTTGGGGTTGTTTGGAGTATGCAGTCTTTGCTTCAATTGCTTCTGTGTTGTTGGAAAAGTAATATCACCAGAAAGAGCAAGAGTGAGTCTGAAACCCATGGTGAGCAGTAAAATAGCTTGTAAATTCAACTAAGTTATCATCTATATCACATCGCAGATTTTTTGATTTAATTTGAACAACAAACACATGTTTCATACAATAGTAGGGAGTAGAGAGCAAAACTTCTTCCTTCATTTGCAGTAAAACAACAAAGTCCACAGTGAGAGATGGGCAATTTGCTTTATTAAAATATGATTAAAGAGATAAATTAATAAAATTATCATATGAAGACATAAACAAAAAGACTAAATGTAAATTTATTTATTTACATTTGTATTCATTCATGCTTATCCTTTTTTTTTTTCAGAACAATAAGTTAAAGTAAGCATGAATCAGTGGTCACTTATGGATTATGAATATGACATGAGATCTACAGTGAAATTATAATAAATGAAATTATATGTTTCATATGTATTTTTTATTTAATTTAATTCTTTAAATAAAATATAATTATAACCATAAATTGAATGTAATATTTACACATTTCAATAATATATTATACAATCTTATGATTTTTTTTTATAAATTATTTTTTCTTTTATTTTATTTTTTCTTATTTTTTTAACTTATCAATCAATGATTTTTTTTTTTCTTCCTCTCATTTCCTTTACCCCCGTGATTGGTAGCGTGGAAATTGGTTGGAAAATGCCTTTCCACAGAAAACACAGGTGGAAAACAGTATTTGGCCGTGATTGGTATTGAGGAAAAAACAGTGCATGCGGAAAATGTAGAGAAAATTGTACATGGGGCCCACGGATTTGTTTTCCACGCTTATGTGCGCGAAAAATGCATAGAAAAAGCCAGACTTGCAGCACAAGCAACCTTTTTATTTTTTTAAATTGATATTTTAATTATAATATTAATTTTTGATAATTTT
>JANHAO010004984.1:0-23340 GCA_026873985.1 Saraca asoca | reverse complement strand
TTAATATCTAATTCACAGAATGTTTAGGTGTGGCTGCCATAGCACTCAATCAAATTGGTCTAGGGCACCCATCAACACTAACAGTTACATGATGTGCTCATGAACTCCACTCATACCTTCATATGTCATTTTCTGCAGTAATAAGAGGTAATGTTCTTCCTCATTGTTATCAAACTTTACAAACTTCTCAACTACAAAGTTTATAAAAGCTTTGGCATTTGGCAAGTCAACAATGCTTTTCCAAATGGTCTTATCCTTAATATACGTCATAAACATCAAGCACACTTTATTAGAGTGTGTTCATTTTTCACTAATGGCCATTTGTTTAAAGGATTGGTATGAAGCTGAAGGTAGACAACAAAATGATTTGAGAGAAGATGATTCATCATTTGGTGAAGGAGATGAAAATTAAAAATAATGATATATTCATATATCCATTTTATTTGTAAATAGTAAAATTTTACTGGACTAGGTCTCGTGAATTTTACCCCTCTATGAGGTTTTCCACATAAAAAATTGGCATGTCTTGATTTTTTTTCTTACTATTTTAATATTAGTCTAATCTAAAATCAATACTAATAATAAAAATTTAAAATTCCATTAAAGTTGCACTTTTTTAAAAAAAAAAGATTTCAATATTTTATATCAAAGTTACAATATAAGTTCAAAAAAATTACCAAGGATTGAAACCCAATTAATAATAATAATAATAATAATGAGAAATTGTTTGAGTAAGATATTTTTAATAAAAGATACAAATAATGATACAAGTTTATAACAATAATAAAATATAATTTTATTTAATAATAATTATATTATGAGGATAATAATAGTAGTAATAATTATAACAGTAATTCTATTTGATTTTAATTAATTAGTAATGCGAAATTAATATTTAAAATGTAATAAGTTATTTAACTTACTTGGGATCGCTTAATAAATGTTGATCTGGCATTGAGATTGGTACTATAGCAACTCAACTAATGAAAAAGTAGTTTGACCTAAGATTGATATGACATACAATTTTTACTAATTATGCTAATCTTATAAGGTCAGGTAAACCTATTTTGATAGGTTTAGACAAAACGCTTGTCCCCACTTCATTTTTATTTAAACGGAGATGTAGTAAATGATTTCAAAGAGCCTGAAATCAAAATAGAAAAGAGACCCTAGCGACTTCGTGTCCTTTATTCGTTGAGCCATAACCACCATCTTTTACTTCAAGTTGCTGACACTGCCTTTCCTTGTTATTGGAGTTTACTTCCCCTTAGACTCTAACTCTGCTTGGGTCACTATGAGCAACCATGGAACCTTTAAGGTTCACTAGCTAGTCAAGAGCCAGCTAACACCTAATGCCTTATTTCGCATAGCTCTGCTTCACCAAGCTGTCGTTGTGTGTCATTTTGCTTTTGGAACTTTTTGTTGCACCACTAATTGCCATTGTTGTGGTGGCCGAACTTATTATTGTAAATTTTAGATTCAATTAAAGTATATTTAAATTGTTGTTTTAAACTATCGAGTATTTATAGTTGATTTAAAATTTTGTTGTATTATTTATTTTAGAGAAAAATGTAAAATATTCCTTTCAACTTTAGGGTAGTTGGATATTTCCTCTACTAACTTTGAAAACTTGGAAATCAAACATTTAAATTATACAAAACTTAGAATTAACATCCATTATTTACTTAATTAACCATTTTATTGAATTATGTGATTTTTTTTATAAACTTTTTAGCAAGAATGACAATATTATTGTATGTTAGTTTATCATGTCATTTTTTTATATATAATTTTTCAACTCATTTTCAAGTATTTAATTAAAATTCTGTATATCTAATTTAATTTTTATTAATTATATAACATAGAAGCTATGTGCAAAAAAATTGACATGATACACTAGCATGCAATAATACTGTGATTTTTATTTAAAAAATTTAAAATAATATAATTTAATAAAATGGTTAATTAAGTGGATGATAGGTGTTAATTTTAAATTTTGTATAATTTAAAGAATTGATTTTCAAGTTTTCAAAGTTGGTGGAGATAAAATCCAATCATTCCAAAGTTAAAGAAAATATTTTACATTTTTCACTTTATTTTAACTATTAAATGACTAAGTAATTCAATTTATGACAAATTTATGCTTTTAGTTATTAAATATGTTCAAGTTTTATTTGATTTGGTTTTAAGAATTTAAAAACAAATTCTTTAAATGTCTTTTTACTGATTAATTAATGTATCTTAAATAAATTAAGATTTCATAAATAATCAATTTTGAAACTAAATAAATTAGTGAACATTTATAATTGATTTAATTATTTAAAGTTCTATTTCTTTTAACTAGTAAATGATCGAATGGTTTAATTTATGATAAAGTCTATGCCTTTAGTTTATTAAATGAGTTTAAGTTTTATTTAAATGGGTTAGAAACTAAAAGTAGTATGTTTACGTAAGTCCACCATATTACAATGATTATTCAAGGTATATTAATTAAATCTCAATTTTATTTATTTGTTATCTAAATATTATATACATATATCTTAAATAAGGTATAAACCTTAAGTATTTTTTAAATTGATTTTGGGATGGACAAAAGTAATAATAATAATACTCTTTTTGTGGTAAATTTTATATACTATATGTTATGTTAATTTTTTTTATATTATTTCATATTTCCTTTCTTTTCTTTTATAAAAATAAAAATTAGAAAAAAAAATTAGAGACGTCAAAATGAATTGATTTGACACTAGTGTAATTTTACTTAACCTGTGATTAAGACTGATATGGAAAATGAGAATAGTAACCTAACTTGATAAGTGATTGACTCGAAATGACTTAATTTATAAAAGTTTAAGATTGGTAAGTGTTAACTTGTCAAATTAATAAGCTAGTCGATTAGTTTAATTCTATCAAATTAATGCCTATGGGATTAATTTGCTAGCCGAGTAATATATAATAAATAATATAAGATTAATTGATTAATATCTCTATATATATTAAAATTATAATTTTAATCTTATATATATTAAAATTTTTATAAAATGATATATAAATATGTCAAAATTATATATACTAAAGTAATATTAAATAAATTTTAATGTTTAATAATTTTATATATTTAGTATTATAAAACATATATTACACAAATTTATTAAAATAAATAATTATATTTAATTGTAATAAAATTAAAAAAATTAAATAATTAAAATTGTATGAGAAAATTATTATTATAAAATTTAGAGATAACAAGCGTCTATTAACGAGACATTAGTTTAAAAGTTTAGTATGAAGTTGAAGGCAGACAATAAAATAATTTGAGCCAGGCTATTCAAACTAAACTGATTCTTTCTTGCAAATGATTTTTAATAACGATCTTAACATAGAAACTGATTTTCAAGATTGTTTCAAAAATCAATTTTATTCAAAATTAATTTGCCAACCCCAAACACGCAACAATACAAAGTACACAATGCTATTTCTACTTCTTCTCTTGCTTTTTTTTTTTCCCCTTAAATAAATGCACCCAGTACACGACAAAGCATATATATTTTCTGCTGACAGCGATGAACAGGAAGCGAAAATAAAGCAATAATAAAACCAGAAAGCTTGAGCATTTCACGTTGGATCTGATTCACTGTTACTTTCTTTGTTCCTAGATCCAAATTCAGTACACCTATAATTATAGTTCTAAGCTTAGTTGTATCCGTTCACGCATACGGATTCTCTGTGGAAGCTGAAGGAGGAAGAAGAAGAAGAAGAAAAGCAGAGGATAATCGTACACCATGGACGCTTTGCGTAAACAAGCCAGCAAGCTCAGAGAGCAAGTTGCCAAGCAGCAACAGGTAGCTTCACTGCCACCATTTCCATAATGCTGCGTTTGGTTGCTGCCCATCTTGCTGAGGAAAGATAATGCAAATTTGAGTCTTTATCTGTTTTGTGTCATACTTTTCTTCCCAAATATAATTGGTTGAGTCTTTATCTGCATTAAGCATAGGTGTAACTGCATTAAGCCAAAATTTGCATTAGAATTGAAAAATCGATGAACTGCTGAACTTAATATTGGGATTCCTGGATTTGTTTGGGTTCTAAAGATTTCCAAGAACCCATCTGAAGATATGGGTTTATTCGATGCTACCTAGCCTGGATTTGACTTTAGCTACATTATGTTTTTGGTTGAGTTTAGCAACATTCTAGTGCATGCCTATTTGTTTGGATATGAATCATGTGGTGCTGATTGATGCCTTATTTTCCTTCTGAAGGACTAATTTATCTGAGTTTCCATTCATAAATTCAGAATTTTTCGTGCTTGCTTTGGCGCTCTTCTTCTTCTTCTTCTTCTTCTTCTTTTTTGTGGGATCTAAGTTTTAAGTTATTTGTGTTTCAGGCTGTAATAAAACAATTTAGCACTAGTGGTTATGAGAGCTCAGATGTGATGGTCATTGATGAGGTTGAAATGCAGAGACATCAGCAGCTAGAGAAACTGTACAGGTCCACCCGTGCAGGAAAGGTGAGATTTCCCAGCCATGCTTTTTGTTTTGTTTAGATTGACCATTGGCTTTGCTAAGTTTTGACAATCATACAGTGCGAGCAGAAAATTTCCCCATTTCATTAGACAAGACTAATATGTTATTTGAGAGTCATGTTAATGAAGTCTATTTGTGGTGTCTTTTAAGTGAGGTGCCACTTGCGGTGGACGAAATTATTAAGGCAACTAGTTTTATGGGCCCTGACTGGTCTGTCCAAGGTAGACTATTCTGGGGTTTCAACTTTCAAGCAGAACTTGTGTGATCTCATTATAGTCACTTACAAATATTTTATTTTCTTAAGACTTAAGCTTAGTCATCTCTGAGTTTTGGTGATATGAGACATCAATAAGTGCTAATGGGCAGAAATGATGTTGGTTTAAGCTTCAACTTGATTTTGATATACTAGATAATTTGAAGCAAATCCAACAAACACATAAAAAGGCAAATGATTGAAAGCTAAATCTGAAATGTGATTAGAGTTCCTATTCATAGTAAAATTACTTTCCTGTTTTGATGTTTTCGATAATGTGTATATAAAAGTGCATTTTATGTTGCAATTATTTTGCTGTTTCCAATCACAAGAACAAATAATAATGTCTTCAGATTTCATCTTCCATGAACAAATGATATTGGACTCAAGGAAAGTTGTTAGATTTGCTATAGGTAGTTCTGGAATCTGGACCCTGCTGTCTCCTGCTTGCCTAGTACTGGATTTTTCTCCTAAATTATGACTTATTTGCTAAGTTAAAATCTGTAAATTTGTTTTGCAACAATTTTTGGCATCACATCACGAACCGTCACCACCACCAACAACTCTCACCCCTACCATCCACCTCAATTGTACCTCCCACCACCACCACTACTATCCATGCGTTTGATTCTTTTATGAGAAAATTAGTAGGGGTAATTTTTGAAGGAAAAATAACCAAACAAGGCCATGCAACTTTCTCAGCATCTCACTTGGAAATTTATAGAGCAAACCAAATGTAATTGTGCATGGACAAAAATGTTGACAATGGTGATTTCCATCCTTTCAGTAATTTTACAAGGAAAAAAGTGCTTCCATGCTTTTTGCATCCAAACAACTTTGTAACTGAAAAATAACCTTCTCCAATAGGGCTTCCCAACACAATAACTTTTACTTCTTAAACAGGCTCAGTGCAAAAAAGTACTTTTTTCAAAAGCCTATAAAAAACAAGCCCTAAATCCAATCAATAAAATATGTTCCAAGTTTACAGTATAGATTGATGAAGAATGAAATGATGATTGTATTTATTATTGGTGGCTTGTTAATTTGTGAGACAACTCCTTGGTTCTTAAGATATTTTATTGCTATTTGAATTTGCAGTTTATTTCATACTTTGGAATGGTATTGTTCCAGTTGCAAGTTAGGGATTGTATTACTAGTAGAGTTTATGCTTCCTCTTAGTATTTCTCTAAAATATTTCAATTATTTGATTTGATCCATCCTATATCTGAGCATTCACAATATTGTTCTTCAGTTCCTCCTTTTTGTTCTATATCACACACACGAAGACTACCAAAAACCCCAAAGAACTTATGCCAAATAAAGCTGCTGCTATGCAGTGTAAAATTAAATTGCAATGATTTCTAAGCTAGAAAAACATATTATGTACATTTAACATAATAGAAAAGTAGTGTTCAGTGATTTTCCTTTTATTGTTGGTTCTATTTCTTGATCATGTGTGTTTATCTTTCTTCTGATCCAGGATTTCCAAAGGGAAATTGTCAAGGCAGCGGAAACATTTACTGCAATAGGTTATAAGCATATTGAAGCAGGTTAGAATTTTTTGGATGCATAGTCATTTTAGTCTCATGGCAGTAGATGTTTATAAGCAAAATTTGTTGGGAAAAGAAAGCATTACAAACAATTACCATGGTAGACAGGGACAAAGCTTTCTGAGGATTGCTGTAGATATGGAGCAGAGAACACCAGTGACACTATATTAGCTAAGGCCGCATCGGTATATGGTGATGCTCGCAAACATGTAGAAAAGGAACAGGAAGAATTAAATCAGCTCTTATTTTCTCAGGTTGAATTTTTGTATGTTATCCAGATACATAAATTTTAATGCAAGTATAACACAAGTATTTAATAGTTTTATCTGCTATCTATGGTTTAATACGTATGAGTATGAGTCCTATTTTGTCATATGTTCCCTTGCTAACTAGTTGTGAGTTAGAGTTATATTGCTCTCCATACACTGTTTCTCTCTTTAGGTCCAATTGTTTCACTCTAGTACCTGTTATTTGTTAACTTGCACTTGTAGTACAACCCAATGGACTTGGTTTCTGGACTATTATTTCATATATTCACCGTCTAGAACTTACAAGGCTACAATGATGTACAGTTACCAACTTTTCAATGCTAGGTTTTAGCTACAAGGCATGCTATGTCAGTTGAATGTTTTGCCTAAAGTAAGATGGAGTCACTAAATTTTGCATGTCAAGTGTCCTTGGTCACTTAAGGAGATAAGCCATTGATGCTTAAAATGTGGAACTGTGAAAGAAGTTTTTACATGATAAATATCATGATCACTATTTATCTATCTTGGACAGTTGTGTTTCTTTCACTTTCATCTAGTCTAGTTTACCATTTTGTTCCAGTTGACATGCTTTAAAAATCTCTGTTCTGGAGCTTTAAATTAATATGAAGTTTCAATTAGATCAGGGCATAGAACAATAGTTTTGGATATATAACTGCCAATCTGCTTCTAGAATTTCTATTATTATTATTATTACTATTGTATTTTTATCATTTACTAATGTAAGACAACAGAAGCATGAACCCCATATTTCCAAACTTTACAGGTTTTAGATCCCTTGAGGGCAATGATTAATGGTGCACCTTTGGAGGATGCTCGCCATCTGGCTCAACGTTATAGTCGGATGAGACAAGAAGCTGAGACCCAGGTAAGTTAAAGGCTGTAATAGTTGAGCCAGAATCTTCTAAACCAACTGGAACTTCCTCTCATTGATGGAAAGAGATGGATGGTGAAGCTATGGATTCTTATCCTCTTTGATGCACTGTAAAAATAACTAGTGAAATGATAATAAACCTTCCATGCAATGCTAAATCTTGATTGTGCTTCAACTCCCGCTGTTTGTTGCTCATATTTTTGTTATCACATTCTTATATCTCAAATGAGTTTTAAAACTTGAATCAGAGGGAGGAGATTTCCAGAAGAAAAGCACGGGTTAGGGAGTCTCCAACACCTGAACAAGTTGCAAAACTACATGCTGCAGAAGCAAAGATGAAGGAGCTAAATGCAAACATGGCAGTTTTGGGAAAAGAGGCTGCAACAGCTTTGGCTGCTGTTGAAGCACAACAGCAAAGACTTACATTTCAGAGGCTTGTTGCTATGGTATGTTAAAGCATAATTGTCATAATATAAATCTAGTTTTGTACATATGATTGTTTACTCGATTTTATAGGTTGAAGGAGAAAAGACTTTTCATTTAAGAGTTGCAGCTATTCTTGGAGAAATTGAAGTTGAGGTGAGAGGCAGCTATAATGAATTTTTTACGATAGTTTTCTTTTGATTTTATTATTTTGTTCCCATAATATAGTTTCACCTTATTGGAGCTTTTCCTCAGATGGTCTCAGAGAGACAAAGGAAAGACTCTGCCCCTCCACCAATTACACCTGTGAATGGCTCAGAGAAAACGATGTATTTCTTGGCTGAGGTATGCTGCATTTACCTTGCAATTTTACATTTTCTTTTTCTAGTAACTTCATGAACCTGACTTGTGTTTTATCTTTGTTTAAAATTTGAAATATAAATCTGCATAAAGGTCTAAGTATGAAGTCTAAGCCAAAAGATATTAGTTGGGTTTGGATGTGATCTATTGTAAATATGGCCAAACTCTCTGAGACTTATAATATGGCTTATTGTGGTTCAGGGACAGTGTAAAACATTCAATATAGGTTTCCTTTAGAAGCAATTTGTTCTAATTCATGCTTTGGGAATATATGGTAAGTCATTCAGAAACCTCGAAGGTGTTGTCAGAACTTAAAGAATACATGATGTTGAAGTTTGATCCACTTGTATTTAAGGGAAGTTTCTTTCTGAAGGGTCTCCAAAGTTCATATATGTTGAAATCTGATGAACTCTATATGATCTATAGATTTGAAAGCTGAACTGTTTGACCAACATAGCTAAGAAACTTTATAGGAGAAGTATTTGTTTAAATTGTTCTTGTAGTTTACTGGCTGGAAGGCTAATGTATAAATTGCAGTTTTGATCTGGTGGAGGCACAGTGGATTTTTAGGTCTAATGTTTGATTTATTTTACATGTTCTTATAAAGTTGAGCAAGCTGGTATAGTTGAAATAAATGATGTGCTTAGAGAAGCCAAAGTTAAAATTTGTAATGGATATCTATTTGATCCTTTACCATATTTGTGACTTTAGACACATGTTAACCAAATGCTGGAAAATATTAATGGTCATAACTGATAAAGCACCATGGTTAAGTGCTATACCTGTAGACTTCTATAAGAAATGGGATATAGTATATCTTTTTTAAAAGAGTTGTTTAAGTCAAGAAAGGCTTTGTTGAAATCAACATCATCATGCTAGTAGTTTAGCATGATATAAGATGCACAGTCCTATTTGTTCTGCAAGTCTACTGACTGTGAGTTTGTGTGACCTCAAATAATCTGTAATGTGGCTTATATAATAGGTAGCTGATGGTAAAGTTTAGGCCTATTAGATTGCAAAGGTACATCTGGGGACCAGCATCCCCTTAAAAAGTCTTTCAATTTCAAAACCCATAAAGATGAGTCATGTTGATCAAATATTGACATCAGTTAAGCGTGCATGATTCTCCTCAACCTGGCCAATTTCCTGTTCATTCACAACTGTCTGCACTGTTGGACCAAGGAACCAAACATTTTTTTATCAATTTCTTTCAATTTGCCTTTTGACACAAACTGTATTATGCTGTTTTACTAGTAAATCAGGGAATCCTGGCAACAAATCTTGATTTTGAGGTGAAAAAAAAGCTCTTCAATTATTTTTATTTACTGATGTCTCATCTCTTGCAGGCAATGCATCCCTTCCATGCTGAAACAGATGAGGAACTGACCTTGGCAAAGGGTGACTTTGTTGTTGTGCGAAAAGTATGTTTTCATCTTATCATACAGTTATATAATCTTTTCCATTTGCAACTCCTCAAACAAGCAAGGAGATTGGCATTAAAGATCGATATTTCCTCTGAAAGCTAGTTTGTTGTAGCTTGGGTTGCTTTCTTCTTCATTTGTTGCTTGGTGTTATCCCCAGGAAACAATTAAATTAGTAAGACATTTTCCTTCCACACGGTCAACTTAATCATAGTAATGGGACTGCATGCATGTCTAGTTCTAAAACTGTTGAAACACACAAGGGAATTTATTCTCTTTCTAGGTAACATTTTTAGTCCATTGTTGTCTCCAAAAAATCTGTATTCCGATATAAATTGAAAAAATTTCTCTTGTATATGTTCTACTTTGATATCAATGAGGCTCCTGGCTAATCTGATTCTGGTACTGTTGAACGGAAAATTGCTTCCTTGTAAGTATCCCTTTCAGACTTTAAAAAGTCATTTATAATATTGAAACACAAATATGCCAGTGATCCAGTTGATGTTATCAATTGTCTTGGATGCTCAAATTGTCACGTGTTTCAGTCTTAAATTCCTTTTTGCATCTTTAAAAATTTCATTGAGAAAAGTTATGTCCATCCACTTTCATTGAGAAGTTTGTGTATCCACTGCCATGTGATATTCCCATTATGAACAAATGAATCCTATTTTCTATTTTATCTTTGGTTGTTGCTTCTCATCGACATAATCATGAAGTATGCTTGTTTGTTAATTGAAATTTATCTCTCTATCTGGGTTTCAAATGTTCACCGACTTTCTAAATGGTTTATTCAGGTGACCTCAACAGGATGGTCAGAAGGAGAATGCAATGGTAAAGCAGGATGGTTCCCATCTGCATATGTGGAGAAACGCCAGAGACTTCCTTCTAACAACTTGGTTGGTGAAGGTTACTAGTCCTACTCATATCTTCTGCTGGTCACTGCCCCGGCTTTCCATATCCTGTCTCAAGAGAGTGCTTATTGTTGTAACATAGATAAACTCTCTATCAATCAGAAAAATTATGAATTAGATGGAAGTTGTACCATGTTGTTGTAAAAGTAAAAAAAGGTTTGGCTGTGTTATAATTTGTAGACACAATGTTCCATCCTGTCTCCAAGAGAGTACAATTTGTAGACACAATGTTCACACTTTTACCAAAATACATGTATGTTGGTCAAATATCAATCTCTAGACTTGAAAGAGTAATCATGTTTGAAGTAAAAGATTATTGATAGAAGTAAAAATGATTCTACTCTCTATGCTCTTGAACCCTTCAATTATGGAATTTTCCTTTACAGATTTATGAATCTGACTTTAATCTCATTCAATGCAATTGTCTAAGCTTTTAGCACACTGCATTGGTGTTGAATGAAAGCATTAACAATTCCTACAGGATTCCTTCGACTTCACAATTTGGCTAAACAAAGTCAAGGAGTTTGGGCTTCAACGTATAAAGGCTTTTGTGACGTGAAATTGCCTTTGTGTTTTAATCAGCATTGAACCCATCACTAAAATTTGATTGGGTGGTTCATTAAGATGTTTTTAAGGTTATCTTTTCAGCTTTGTACACTGGAGCATCTGTTTGTTGCGAAAATACCAATTGAAGATCAAATTCTAGCAATCAATCGGAAACTTATATGTTTAATGGCATATTGAAAAAGGGAAAGAGGGAAGGTTTGGGACACGTGCTTGTCTCTCAAGTGCCATGTGTGTGGAAAATTTTCTATTACTGGCCGTAGTTTTGAAAACCTCAATATTATGATCTATTTTAAATGACCTATTTTGATTTGCTAAGAGAAAGGTTAGCAGAGGCTTTAGTTTTTATAATTTTATTAAATTTATAATTTAATCTTTATAATTTTATTTTATATAATTATATTTTAAAATTAAAAATTATTTATAATTAAATCATTATCCTCAACTAATATTAAATTCAACTAATAGAGTAATATATATTCATTAAATTATATATTAGCATTTACTGTTACTGACTATGTTTATTTCATCAAAATTCATTTATTAACTTTTAATTATCATATAAAAAAAATTTTCAGAAGAAGAAAAATGAATCTTCATATTAATAAGAATTAAAAATATTTTTTTTCCTAAAACCATTGATGAAAAGTGATAAATAAGCTAATAAAATAAATCCCAATTGGATTATAAGTTATCTTATATTACCTGGATTTAATATGAATTAACAATGATGATTTAATTATAAATTATTTTAAATTTTGGGATGTAATTACATGAAACAAAATCATAAGGACTAGAACTTCTTTTAACCTTTAAGACAATTAACTTCTTAATTTTATCATTCATTGGTGTATTCCACCAAGATGTTAAAATTTTTTTTGGCTAATTTACACAAAACCCCCTTGAACTATAAACCTTGTTCAATTTGCTCCCTTGAATTAACAAACCTGGCAATGTACCCTCTTAAACTAATAATGCTGTGTAATTTATCTGTCCATTAAAATTTCATCAATTATCAATTTTGAATTTCGAAATAAGTCATATAACTTGTGAGTCATTCTATTACATATAATGCTAAAACACATTAATTACATTCAAACTAAAATTGTTGTATAAAATTTAAATTTTTATTTATCTTGTGTTAATTTCTACTCTTTAATTCTTTTAAAAAATAAATTGATAATAATTTGGGTTAAAGATGTATTATACTTTCATATTATGAATTAAAATATGTCACGTGAAAGTCATATGACCCATTTCCATCATCAAAATTATATGTAAGTTGAAGGAAGCATGTAAATTACACATAAATAGTAGTTCAGGGGGGGGGGTGCATTGCTAAGTTTTAAAATTCAAAAGGGTAAATTGTACAAGTCCTAGAGTTCAAAGAGATTCCATATAATTTAGCCAAACTTTTCATTTGTCAAAAGTACAACAACATTGATGTATAGTACCATAATCTTAACGCTATAGTGGCATTAGTTCCAAGTTTTACGTGTATAAATTAACCAAAAAACACTCAACTAAAATTTTTAATTAATAGCATGTATCAAATTAGAAAAATAAAGGAGGCACTTTGAGTTTTAAAACGTCTTCCAATTAGTCAGCCTTTAATCTCAGCCAAAATAATGAGCCACTAGAGACTATTCCCAAAGATTGAATTACCTTAAAAATTACAAAATATATATATATATATATATCTCCTTATATTTCTCATAATACGTATATACAATAATATCAATCATCCATGTTAGTAATGTAACCAACATATACTCAATTGTTGTACTTTTCTCATCACAGAGAGCCCATCGTCAATTAATGCAGCTTACACAATCTGAGCTTGCACAATTTCACAAATTGATGTGTCTGACTACCACAAAACTTAATAGATAACTTTAAGATGGATTCTCATGTACCATAGCTCAAATGCAATCATTTTTTATAATGTATTGTACATGTCAGATCCACAGAACTGTAAATTTCACGGGAGAAATAAATCTGAAATATATTCAGAAGAGTATATAATAAAAATGTTAATTTAGCCACTAATCATAGCAATTAGTCCCACTTACACAATCTGAGCTTGCACAATTTTGTTACAAATTGATATGGCTGGTTACATCTAAATTTGATCGATAACTTTAAGATAGATTCTCATGTACCATAGCTGAAATGTACAAAACAGAGACAGGGGGCGCCAAAGCAACCCCCCCCCCCCCCCCCCTTTTTTTTTTCTTTGTCGATTTTTACTCTCATATAAAAAAAAATTGATTTTACTAACACCAAACAATGGAAATTGTAATCTAAGTCAGTTCAAAAACAAACCACTGGTAAGAAATGACTTCAAGTATTCCCAAGGTTGTACGAAAATAAAAACTGGAATTAGGTACTTATTTTTTCTTTGGTGAACACTTAGGTTAAGGTACAAATATTTTAGCACTGCTGCCATAGGGATCCGGATTTCTTCATTAACTCCAACCCAGGTTGGGGATGCACGCCACATTTTGGACATAGGGTTCATACTAACCCATGTGTGGTGTGCAAACCCAACTTTAACAGCAGTTAATGTGGAGAATACCAATTCCTTCTCCCTTTGTCAAACCAGCAAGACTCATTTAAATACAAACTTCAAAGTTCAAACAAATGTAGTAGGAAAGTTAAATAGGAGTTAATTTCTAGCTAGTGGATTATAGATGTACAACAAATGTTTGATTCAGACTTATATCAAATAATTTATGAAAAAAATTTCAATAAATACATCAGTTAAACTACACGGACCAATGGCTTCATCCCCTATTCCAAACCTAACTATCAATCCATGATTCCAATACCTTACATTGTGGTAGAGGACATATCCTTGCAGCTGGCACCACTATTTTTCCCAAACCTAACAGTAATATCACAGACAATCAGCAATGGATTGCAGGCGGAATAATAGTAAAAGTGGCAGTAGAAAGCAAGATGGATTGAAGAATAATACGTAGTCATATAACGCTTTACTTTCATATGAAACATACAAGTCAAGGAAGATCTTTTGACAAACTTGATCTTAGGAATATTTAATCCAACAATGGATACTCGATTATTAAAAAAAAAAAAAAAAAAGGCATATGTGCACAGATGGCTACATTTTTTGCAGCAGTAATATAAATAAAGGCACTTTACAATAAATTGTAGTGTATTGTGTATGGTGTATGGATTTATTGCCTGCATCGCTCCTAGTAGTTTTGGATCAGACCTCATAACCCTCCTCCCCTCCCCCTCCTTTTTTTTTTTTTTTTTTTGAGTGGGATTGGGTGCTGAGGGGTGAAACCTGCACTTTTTCTATTTTCTAGCATACATCATCCACCTCAACCTGAAAAGGACTAGTGAGCACTGCCCTAAAATGTTTGCTTGACGCATGAATCCTACATTTTAGTTTTCCTTCTAATAATATAAGCAGATGGAATCATGGAAAATTGGATTCACATACTTGTTTGATCTTGCGCCAACTTGAATTTTTTCAGAAATTCCTAGAAAATTTTGGAATGCTTTAGGCTAGACATGCTAGTATGTCCATATATATACTTCTTGATGGTCATAGATTCTATCGATAAATATATTCGGAATTGCAAAGATTTTTTTTTTTTTTCAGGTGAAAAGAAGGATTATACTTTGTAATGTTAGATAATATCAAATTCCGTTTAAAGAAAAATGAACTATTTGCTATTTGCCACTTATAGAGAAGGAATCCACTCAAATTCATAATTAATATGGAATAAGCTTTAGCTCGCTCAAATCTGACTAATTCCTTTAATATTTTCCATTGATATTATGATCCTAAACTCCAACTATGCTAACAAAGTGCAAGCATAAAAATTGGCAAACCTCCTAGTGTGAATTGTATGACAATTTCATATTATCTAACAAGGGTGGAGCTCAACAGCTCAAACCAGCATAACACAAAGGCTTATCAGGAAAAGGAAGTGAAAATTGTAAATCCCCAGCCACAAACGCCCCAGTGCAGAAGAAACGACAAATCAGAACCAGGGTATAGGCTTTATAAATTAAAATTAATTGAAAAGAAGCTTAAATAAACATCAAAACCCTACCAGGTAATAGCATTTTAAGGAGGAGAAAAATTTCCAACCACTAGCAGACAACAAAACTCATACAAAAAGAATTGAAAAAAAAAAATGGAAAGAAGAAAAAAAAAGATACCTTTTCAGCAGAAACCATATTTTAAGCAGCTGAATCACCATATGGAAAACGCCACCATGGCCAGCATTGAGTTGAGATTGGACTTCAGTATACATTTACCTAAACCCTAAATCGCAGATAGGACAAGGTTGATGATTGTGCTTCAATGTGCAAGCTTGAGGCTTATAGGGAGAGGTAGCTTAGAGTTCACGAATTACGAGGCCCATGAGAGACAGAAAGAGAGAAGATTAGTTGCTAGTTTCATTTTCGTATCTTACGAAATATTTGGGTTTGAAAATGAAACCCCGCCCTTCAACTCGTTCACCAATTTGTGTCTAGCTGTGGACCCCACCGCACCTTAGCTCCGGTCTTAAAACCTCTAAACTGGTTGCTGGCGCGTGGTTACACTTCCGAGTCTTTGGGCACTTTTGCTTTACGTAGTGCTACTATTATGGAAGTCTTGATAAATTGTAACGAATTTTAAAAATTATGAGACCGGTTATTGGATGAAATTTAATTCACTAGATTGGTTAAATTAATAATTAAATTGCATACTTTTATTATTAAAATTTAAATATATTAAATTAAATTATATATAAAAATAATTAATACATAATATAATTTAAAATTTTAAGTTTATAATACATAAAAACTCATAAATATAATAAATAAAAATAATTACAAGTATTATAAGAAATTAATAATTAATAAAATATTATAGTTATAATTCACTTATTGAATATATTTTTTAAAAATTTATTCTGCAATTAAAAAAAATATAAAAATAACAATTTAATTTGAAGATAAATTGTAAAAAAATAAAAATAAAAATAAAATAAAAAATAAGCCAATCAATTTTTGAAAATTAGTTTTAGTTCAATAATTTAATTTGATTTTAACCAATCCAGTGCGATTTGTTCAAAAAAATGATTTTATGATTGGACAAAACTATTATATACATAGACTCCTATTTTGATCGACTAGTTCGATTCAATTTTGTAAATATTAACTTATAATTATTTTAGTTTTTTCGGATAGCCTGCTGTCATTCTTGAATAATGCTTTTGTAAGTTCTTATAAAAATTGAAAATTTTATTTAAGAATGCATAATCTTTCATTTAAAATTACAAATGTATATAGATTTTATGTGTAATAATAAAAGTATAAAAAGTTATAATCTTGTTATTTAAAGTTATATTTAAAAATTTTAAATTTTTTTAATTTCATATAAAAATTAAAAACTTTTAATAAAAAATTATCAAAAACATAAAAAAATTTCATAAAACTTAGAAAAATATATATATCAATACAAATTTTGTATATATCTAACGTCAAATCTAAATCTTTGGTAGATATAAAACATTTGACTTTTTGATTCCCAATAAAAATAATAATAAGTCAATAATTGAGGTCACCAGTCCCATGGATTTTTATAAGATAATTGAGGATAATATATATTACAATTTAAATATATGTTGAAACGCACTTTCGTTGTATATTGATAAAATAATTCCAAAACAGTTAAATTACACAAATCTCCTTGGAAACCCTTAAGCTTTGTAGTGTAAAAATATGTTGACTGACTAGAGTGATCATAGGCTGGGCCTTGAGTAACGGCTCCAACCTTTTACATGAAATTACACATTGGTCCAAATCCAATTTCATCCTAAGTTGTTGTTGTTGTTGTTTTTTTAATTTTTAATTTTTAATTTTGATCCGATCCAATTCAATTTTCATTCTTTTTAACCTAAGATCCAACATGAGATCAGAATTTTTTAAATTTTTTAAAAAATTTTGAATCTATAATTAAATTTTAAAAATAAAATAAATTTTTTACATAAAAATATATTTTAATTAAATAATAAGATATTTAATGATATATAATTACTAGTTATACTATATAAAATAATTTTTATTCTAAAAATTAATAAATTGTAACTAAGTTACATATTATATTATAATATATTTATTTAATTCGGATCAAATTCAACAAATTGTATTTGTAATGACTTAAGCTTGACCTACTAAATAATCAGATTTGAAAAAAAAAATTAAAATATTATTTGAGCCAAACCTACTATTTTTTTTTAGGTCGTTATTTTCTCAGTGTATGCATAATAACCTTGTTTATCTATTATGTCTGAATCAATCTTTTTTTCAAAAAAAAGAATCACTTAATATTACATGAAATAATGCATCATGTATTATTTTAAAAATCATGGGTGTCACTATTTTATCAAATGTGGGTTCCAGCCTTTTGAATCATTCCATACCAATGTCAATTATGCTATTTAAATTAATCTGTCATTTTTCCAAATCTCACATCACAAACTGCTATGATCATGAAGTATAATGCAATTGGTATACATTGCAAATTAGTCTACCAAGCTTTATTATCATCATTGCAGTCGCTTTCCAGCAATATTCTGCTGAAATCAATGGCAATTAGACCCTTAGAGAAACCTGACAATATATGTCAAGTGGTATTACCAAATAAAACATAGGAAATAATTCATGAATGATGAATTGTAAAAATAGATAAGAATAGCCCACTTCTTGTTGATGCTGAAAGTTTTTAAGATCACCCAACAATAATTGATGATGCGTTTTCAGATCTCTTGCCGACATAAATCTTCAGATGTGAGATATTTTGGGCCAAACTTTTGTGTTCTTCATCTGGCACTGTTCTTCCAACAAGGGACATTCATGAAAGGTAGTGAGGTTTATTAGAGAAGCAGGCAGCCTTTTTCCCACAATATTCTCCAGCTTCGGCATGCTAAAGTGTTAATTCTTGTAGGGAGGTCAGGCAACTCCCTTACAGCTTAACATCTCAATACTCAAACATCCATTAAAATTAAGAAGTCGTTTGATTCGTAAAAAATTACATAAGGAATACAACCTTAGAAAAATAAAAAAATATTTAAATTATTTGATTGATTACTAACTCAAAAAATAAGGAAAGTTGTACTTTTCAGAAAATTTACTTTCCACAAAGCATGGGAATTTATTTACCCAGTCTCTTATAGATAAGTTTTATTTTTTGTGCTTTTAATAAATCAAAATATAAAATTTAAATAATAACAAGAATACCTTTTTAAAAATTTACCCAGTATTTTGACAAAAGAATATAACTTTTCTATTAGACATTTTAATTATTTTGATAATACTTTCTAAGAAGTTTACAGTTGAATTAAACACTGCATAAAAATTTATTTCTTAGAAAGTTTTATTTCCTTAATACCACTAAAACAACTTTTAACACTTTTGTCATTTTGATAATACTTTTAAAGAATAACAAGAGTAACCTTTTAAAAACTTACCTAATATTTTGATGAAAGAGCATAATTTTTTTAATGGATATTTTAATCATTTTTTTATAATTAAATTAAATATCAAATAAAAATTTGCTTTTTAAAAAATTTTATTTCCTTATCGCCGACAAGATAACTTTCAGCACTTCTTAAAAAATTCACATAAGAACATATTTCTAGAAGAACATATTTCTAGAAAATTTAACTTCTTATAGAAATTTACTTCCTATATTAACCAAACAATACAATTCTTAAAAGAGGTAAGTGAGGCAGGCAACACTTCTTCCTTTAAAAAGGGCTTGATGCTATCCCGTGAACGGTCCACATGAAGATTGATGAGGGTTTGCATAAACAAGTCCATCAGGCATTTCAATATATTATCACAGTTGTTAATATCAATTGATCTCGAGTTAGGCGGAAAATCTCTTTTAGAAAATGACACAATCTCTGACCAGTTACATATACAAAGTTGCTTTTAAGTTTGGGAGGAGGGTACTCAGGTGATCAGGTAATGACTTATTTTAAGTTTTGACAATTGAAGACATCAAAACCAGTCATGCTAAGTGTCGGCAATCCTTCTTTGGGGAAAGACACATAGTTAAGTGTTAAAGTCAGACGGTTCAATTATTGGAATGTGCGGTACTTAGACTATTCACTCTACAGTTGATTAATTAGTACTTAAGAATAAGCTACTCAATTGACTATACACCATTTAAATTTTGAAAAAACAGACAATACCCACAATTTATAGTACATCAAGTCAATCATAAGTACAAATTCCAATCAAATCGCATATAAAGGCAATCAAATCATTTACATAGACAATCATGATGTATTCATGCAATTCAAACAAATGCGAATATATGAGACCAAAAGTAAATAAATTCTGTGGGACATTTCGATTGGAGAAGGACTACTTCTTTATTCACATTTAAAAAGCTTCGAACAAACTCTCGAGTGTGTAAGGGAGGCTTAAGGGTACACACTCGATCTACTAGACAAGTACCTCGATGCCTACCTCAGGTCATCAAACACTTCCCCCTAAAAAGCATTCTAAGCAAAAGCCTTATTGACAAGAGTAGATATACTTTTTCCTAATTGATATAAAGACTTTTCTCCCAACTCCTAAGGGTTTTAATGAGGCACAATACATTGATGGGAAGATAAAAATCCAAAGATCACAACCATGTGCTTATCGACTCACATTGGACAAGTTACCTTGGTCAAAATTACATAAATATCCTCAAAATGAGAAAAAATCGAAAAAATAATCTATATGAGCATTTTCCTTCAAATTTGTGTCACATGATTTTCTCTTCATGCTTGATTTTTGTGCTAAATTTCATTTGAATTCAAGTATATTTGCTTGCTAAATTTGGTCACAAGTCTTGAACTGTGACATTAAGGCAGGCACCAATGCTTAATTGCTTGAGATTTTGAAGAGTATCCTTTAACATCTGTTGATGATGGAATTACATCAACTACAGAAGTTCTTAAAACCCTAAACTGCAGTCTGATAATGTAAGGGGAGATATTGAGAGAGAAAGAACAAGAAGGGCACTAAGAGTTTTTAACGTGGTTCGGCTAAAGTCGATTGATCGATCTCTATGTCTACAGTAATGTTATTTCTGGGAATGTGTTAACAGAGTTTTTGTAAGTTGTTCATAGCTTGATCTCTATTGTATTAGTTTTTTCATACCCTTTGTATAATGATCGTAACCCCTATGTATAATATTTGGGGGGTACAAGTTGGATGTAAAATAGTAACTAAAAATGAGTAATTAACTGCAAGTTGTCTCCTGCTAATTGATGTCTACAAGTTGGCCATGCAAGCTAGCTATGTGGTTGATTCTGTTCTCGGGTTTAACCAAAATGAGTCTTTTGGAAGATGACAGAGGTGGCATGTTTCGACCAGCAAGCTGGAGCTCATTGCCAATCGACCTGGAGCTATCATCTCTATTCTGTAAGCCAAGCTCATGCCTGGTGATTTGGTGCCTTTGCTCAATGACCTCAGTTTTGGATAAGCTAGGCCTCTTCTAGTTGGACTCGGTTGTTTGGCTTTTGCTAGCCCATTTTGCATGGTTCCAAAAATACTTATAACATTAGCCCCAAGCTGTCAGTGTGATCTACGAACTGGGAGCTATAACTTACTGGTAAAAGCTCATAACAGTGATTTGTCATGCTGTTGTTTAGACTTTTTGCTATGTCATTTTATTCGTGTTAGTTCGTATCATCATTACTGCATTTAATGCTTACGCGTCTCTATAACCGTCAGCGTGGTACAGATTAATGCTTGTTATTTGTTGGACTGTTGGATCAAGGGCAATTGATTAGTCTCCAAATCTAATGGTAGGGTCATTGAGCCGTATAAGGTCAGAGAAACCCTTTTTCCCTCTCAATTGTTTCATTGAAAACTGACATTTCTACTTTCAGGCTTACCCACAGTCATCGTTATTCTTTATTTTCCTATTTCATCTGGTTTATCATAGAATATTTTGCATTTCAAATTGCTAAAGATCGATTTTCATCAACCATTCTCTTTTCAGAGTTTTATTCTTGCTTTCTTGATATGATAAGTCAAACTCTAGGCTTTCTGCATTTTATGAATGCATGATTTGAATCTTGACTTAATGGGTTTTTGGTGTTTCATCTAGTTACCCTAGTGATACATGCTTGTTGGTTGTTGGAAATACTAGTTTTAAGATGGTACCTTGTTGGATTTTGCCTTTTGTTTCCTAGAGTATAGTATCCTAATAGGTTTGTTAGTTGAGCCCTCCAAATTTGGATTTTAGGCATAGTGATTCAAGGCATTGTATAGCCTGTTGCGTAGGAAATATCCTTATCTCGATTCTTAGGTATGGTATGCTTGCAATGACTTGACTATTCCTCCTCCTTATTTGTAGATGGTTGCAGCTTATAAATGCTATCATCACTTAATAGGAAGTTCTGATGAGCCTAATTCTCAAACCTATAGTGAAGAGCTAGTACGGGTCATAGATGAGGCCACCTCTGATATGGCGAGGTTGCAAAGGAATTTGTTGTTCATTCTGACCCTGCTGAGGGTCAACAAGTTAGTAGTGGTACTGGATCCCCAACTCATTCAGTGTTTAAGCATTATCCCTTAACCATTAGATTTGAAGAGCTTAAGGACATAGTTGAGACATATTGTCTTCTTAAGGGCTGTCGTATCTTAGCACTTTTTCTTGATGACCACACAACCTATCCCCCTTCGAGTTTTGTTACTATTACTATTCATTATCTTAATGTTGTGCTTGGATTCCTAGTTCACTCTTATATTGTAGATTTGTTGAATAAATTAAAACTTTGTCCCTGCTAGCTCACCCCAAATTTCTATTCTCAGATTACCTCCCTTGCCTTTGTTTACCTTAGGAATAACCTCCCAGCTCCTTCAGTAAGGGTTTTTTGCTTTCTTTATAGCATCAATAGCACAGGTTATCTAGATGGGTTCTATTACCTTTCAGGCCGACACATCGAGTATAAGAAAATTTTGTCGTACGATGATGTAAAAGGCAAATCTAATGTAAGGCACTACAAAACCCACTAGTTTTACATTTCCTACCTGTCTTTGTGTCATCTTCATAATTTCGATTTCATCCTTACTCCTGGTGAGCAAGCTGAAGTCGTGCTAGCTTGCATGAAGTTATGTTAATTTTGATCTGACATTTCTATTTTATTTTGTAAAGGGAACTGGTAAGGAGAAGCTAGCATTAGGGGCTGAGAAAGTTGAAGTGCTGGCCCAATTTGCTGTTGTGAGCAACTTGAGAAATGACCTCAAATTTGACGAGGAACTTCTACACCCACACAAGCTTACTCTAGCACTAAACATTGAGCTTACTGAAGACATTAGAGCTCACCAAACTAGAAAGGTTGGTCCAGTAAGTTTCCAAAAGTCTAAAGGAATGGCAAGGCTCAATCTTTGTAATCCTTGAGCCCATACTAAGTCTGTTGACCTTACTATCATTGTAACCTCATTGACCTCAACTATTGCTACTATCCATATTGCCAAAAGTCAATCTTTTTCAATTGTAGCAGTAGTGACCTCTTAGGCGTTGGTTCCATTTCATAATTGCATGTGATCGAGGCAGTCGAGGTTTTACCTTTGCATGAGCCCCTTTGCTAAGAAGCAAAAAATGGATAAAGGGAAAGAAGTTATTTTTGAGCAGGTTACATCTAAGGCTGGAGCTAAGGGGTGACTTGATGGCCTTTGCCTAAGAACAGGGGCTTATTTTGATTTCCTCAAGGAGAGTGTGGACTAGACTCTAGGAACCTGCACCTAAGCATTAGAGTCGGAGATGTTTGGGGAAAGCCTGATGGGCTACATAGTTCGTTATGGTCTGCTAGTGAGTTATGTTTTCCAACTTTGACTTTTTTGTCTCTTCATGAGCTAATGTAATTGTTTCATTTCGTAGAGCATGCTGGGAGCTATTAAGCTGAGGGACAAGCTTTTGGTTTGGGAAAAGGAGAAGAAGTAGCTCAAAGGTGATCTGGCCACCATAAAGGCTAAAGTGTTAGAGCTTAAAAGTATAGCAAGAAATGTTAAAGCAGCCAAGAAAGAGGCTGAGGACGCTTTATCCTGTAAGGTAGCAAACAACAAGGCTGTTAAGTCTAACCTTATTCTAGAGTTGGTAAAAGAAAAAGGTGAGCTAGATGTGGTGGTGTGACAAGCTAAGGCTATTGAGAAAGA
>JANHAO010004983.1:0-23331 GCA_026873985.1 Saraca asoca | reverse complement strand
TTTTTTATATTTCAAACAAAATTTAATAGATTTTAAAATTAAAAAAATTACATGATTTCATTACTGTTGAGAAAAGTTAAAGTATGATAAAATAATAAAATGACATAAAAATAAGAAGTGGAACCCAACGGCAGACAGCAACACGTGTTGTTTGTTTGTATTTAACACAAGGCTCCAATCTTCATATCATTCGTACACTTTTGCAGGTCATTTCATTTTTTTATTATTTTTTATCATTAAACTTCGATTGCTTAATAAGCAATTAGATGACTGATGTGTATTTTTCTAACTCCTTCATAGTGGTAAGAATTGTTTAAGGTGAGTTACTTAAGTTAAGCATCTCCTTAAGCACCTACCACTGTGGGTAGTCTAACGCTGCATGTGCATTATGATCAATTAGGCTCCCTTGAGAATTATTGGTGATTGAAGTAATGTCAGTTAACGGTTGGCAGCACTTTTTGTTTTTATCAAGAGATTAAAAATTTGGCAGAGAAATAATGACAAAAGCTATTATGGCAAATATTTTTTTTAAAAAAAAGGGGAGAAAAACAAGTTTAATGTTTCTAGAATCTGATTCTGTGAAAGCTGGCCGATAAGACATTAGTATTCTCCTGAAGCATTTAGATATAAAAACAAAGAAATTTTCTATTTAAACAGCTAGTTTGTCAAAGCTAACAGACAAATTAAGGCCAAGGGTTGAAATCATAAATTAAAAATATTAATCAAATCAAATCAAATCAAATAAATTAATAATCTCATTATTAAATTAGGTTTCGGAACAATATTGATACAAGTTGAATTTTATAACAAGTTTGGGATGATGAGTCTATCTCGAGCTCCTGGCCATTAATACTGGCAAATTAATATTGACAAATTCGAAACTTTCTCAACAGGCCTCCTCCATTTAAAATTGTGGACCACAGCTCTGTGCATCATATCAAAAGTTCTGGCCGACGATCTAATCCACACGTAACTCTCGACATGTATTTGTCAACTTTAATTTTCCTAAGGCATAAGCTGTGAACATTATTGTTTTGTGCTTTTCCACTATTGGAAGAAGGACAGGACCAATCACCTCATTAAGGGAATTAATTGACAGTGAATTTAATTTGTTGCAAAGTCCATGAATAATTTTTTTTTATATAATAACTCAAGTGCCTAAGTTGCTAAATTCACAAATATTAAAAATTAGAGTCAAATTTAAAATGTAAAAAAAATCCCTTTAAAATGTCAATTAAGTAGAAAATTCTCAGTAAATATTCTTTGAAAAAATTCAGTAAGCGGATGACAAGCTAAAAAATCTAGTTTAATATATCAAGAAATTAAAAAATATAACGGCTCATATGATTGGTTACATATAATATATAATGCCCAATCAGCTTTTATTTATTTTCCAAGTGTATTAAGTTTGACGTGTTTAATAAATAAATTTAAAATTGATTTTAAGTTTAATTTATTTAACTCATTTATCTTACATATTCTTTTTCAAAAAATAAATAAATTCAATCAAAATATAAATAATTTTTATTCATAATTATAAAAAGATTTATATCTTCGATTCTTCATGTCATCGGAAAGTTATCCTTTTATTTTTAAATTTTTCATATTATTAAATCTGTCTAAACTATAATTTATTTAGTAAGTCATTCCATTAAAAATAAATAAATACTATATATTTAAGAGTTTGACTAATAAAAATAAAGATAATAATTATAATTATATTATGATATTAAAAAAATAATTATATAATATTATTTTTTAATATTAAGATATTATATAAAATATATAATTATTATTTTTTTAAACTAATTTAGAATTATTATTGAATCTAATTTTATATTTAAATTCATTTATTTATTAATGAAATTGAATTGAATCAAATTTGTATATGAATTAAATTTAAACAATTCACAAATAATTCAACTCGATTGTATTACTAGGCATGAGCGCGTTAGCAGAATGAACATTACTTTTCACATACATAATTAACACTTTTATCGTTATTCAGGCTCTTTTGGTCAACCTCTTTCTGTATAGTTTCGGTCAACACCCTCATTCAAGGTCAAAAAGGCACTGGCCACGAGTCCAAGCAAAGTTTGAGCCCATCATGGATTTGAGTTAGGGCTGAGCCCACTTTTCAGTTCGTCGCAATGATAGAAACAACAAAGCCCAAATTTGGGGTGGTTTGTAGCTTGTACATTAAGGGCAAACCAAACAAGCTGAGGAGCGCGCCATGTCGTTGGAGCGCCAACATTGCAAATGGCCATACGGTTCACACCTTTTCGTACGTTGGAAGAACGATCAGCGATCAGCACTAATCAGCGCTTCCTATTTCTCCAGAGATCTTTTCCCTGTTCCTCTTGTTTTCTCCGAGCAATCATGTTGATATTCTCAGAGCAACGAAACCTAGCAGATACGGTTTACAATTTCCATTTGGTCGGCTTTATCTTCTCTCTTCTGTTTTTCTCTTTTCATATATTCCGTAATCAGCTTTATTTTCTTTACATTTCTTATAAAATTTCCTCATTTTGTCGTTAACTTCCATTTTCACGTGCTTCATTACAAGGATTACGAACCAATCATAGACCTTTTTGAGGATTTTCCACCATGTTTGTTATGCCATAGGATGAAATGTTGCTAATTCTGTTTTAGCTACCATAATATTTGTTTTGGTAATGGGATAGTCCCCCCCCCCTTCTTTTTAGAGGAAAACTTGATGATCTCGAAATTTTGGCTGCCACGTTATACAGTAAAACCTATTAAAGTTCGAATTTAACGTAAAAGTTAACTTATTTCTTCGTATTATGTATTTATTATCGCCTAAGAAGATAGCTACTAGAGTTTTAACTAGTTCGCTGGAATTGGTATCCCTGTTTAATCTATACACTACGCCGGGCATGATCAATCCTCAGATAAGGACTTGAATGTTTTAGTTATGTATATGGAGGCTCTTTTAATTTTTTCTTTGTTTAAGATATATTCTTTCTGTGTGTGTCAGAGTTGCTATTTTTCAAAAGCTTGGTCTTTATGACTCTCATTTGTCTTTTTCTTAACAATCTCACTTTAATCTTTCCTTCATCCTTATTTTCAGCGTTAATTGTTTCAAGTGCTCTTTGAGCGGCAATCCTTGGAAGGGATTGGAGAGTGAACAATAAATTTTTCATTTTAACTGATGGTTAAATTGGTGGATGAGAGAAATGTCAAGTTCTGAAGTGGATACTAGGAGTTGTAACTGATATTGGCTGACAAAAGGTGGTCTTTTGGTTGTAAATTTACAAATTGGTGGATAAACAAGTTGACTGATGTAATGCCACAGCCATCTAGAGTCAGGCCAGTGGCTATGTTGGAAGCTGTTCAGGAGATTGCCATCTATATCCATAGGTTTCACAATCTTGACCTTTTTCAGCAAGGGTACGTGTCTGTCCAGAATAACTCTTTTAACATTCCTTTTTAATGTATTTCCTGATAAAATTTTATATATTATGTTCAATATAGATGGTATCAAATCAAGATTACTATGAGATGGGAGGACAGTGATTATATATCTTTCGGAATTCCAGCAAGAGTTGTTCAATATGAAGGTACTTTGCAAACATTGTGGTCTTCATCCTGCTTAAATTTATCTCTGTATACTCTTGTCTCTTCATAATTTTAAGAGAATAGAGATATGAGAGGCATGTTTTTCTGGCAGGCCAGGGCAAGGAAGATATTGAAATTTCTCAGTATGCTATAGGTCTAGGTTTAATATGTATTTTCCCAAGGATCTTTCATAGCTATGCACTAAATTGTCGGTTTCTTCTTTTGTTTTTTCATGGCACTTTCCTTTATTTTAATATATATATATATATTTCTAGTTTTCTTCTTAAATTGAAATCCTTCAGAAAGCATATTTCTTATCTTTTGTGCTGAATTGATTAACTGAGTAAGAAAAGTTTTCTGTTGTGCAGCACCTGATCTGGGTTCTAGCAGTCTATATGGTGTATGGAGGATTGATGATACAGACAACAGTTTCTCTACTCAGCCCTTTCGGATAAAATATGCTAGGCAAGACATTCATTTATGTACAATGATCTCATTCAATTTATCTCTTGCCAGATTTGAGGTAATGACCTCTTTCTCACTTCATTCTCCTATAATCACCCAATGATATACTTGATGATGCTAGACTAAAAATTCAATCAAGTTTCAGAAAATTGCACAACAATTCACTTCCATTGCTAAGAGGACCTCCAAAATAGCTAAAAAAAAAGCTTACCTTTTTCTGATAAAAAATACCATAATACTATGTTTCTCAGAATTCCTTTCCCCTGAGAATTTTATATTATTATCACATTGGACAGTTTTATATGCCTCTTAATTGCAGGGTCCACCTACAACTGCTGTTATTTTGAAGTTTGAGCTTTTGTTTGCTCCTACATTTGAGAATGGGTGAGTAATAAAAGTAGTATATTTATTGGTCTATTAATTTGAGGTAAACATGTGTTTATTTCCTTTTTGTTTGGTGTCTCCTGGTTGAATTTGGTATACTGAGGGGAGTGAACCATTTACAGTGCTGACTTGCAAGCTTCTCTGGATGCTTATCCTGCTGCTGTCCATGAATTTCGAATTCCTCCCAAGGCTCTTTTAGGATTGCACTCATATTGTCCGGTCCATTTTGATGCTTTACATGCTGTGCTTGTTGATGTAAGTGTACATGTCAGTCTACTGAAGGGCTCTGCACACCCATCTTCATCGAAGGTACCCAGGTTTGTCACAAGTATAATTTTCTGTATGCATGAACAGACCGCCATTCTAGCATTGTTAGTTCTAGTCAGAAGTTCATTCTGTAGAAGACTTTATTGAAAATTTGTTGTTATGCATGCTAATTACATGGAATAACCCTTCACTTGATTTATTTCAGTTATTCCAGCAGTTCTGAAGTCGTCACTGATAGAAACTGTGAGATGTTAAATAAAGTACGTTCTAAACACCGGGTCAGTCTGGCTGGTTCTCTGTGCCTAGTTTTGGTGTAGCAGCTATATTTCGATTCATGGATGTCTAATTGGATATGACTTGATAAAGATAAGCTTTAAAGTAGTGATTGCATGTCCTTTTTTTGTATTATATAATGTTTGTGTTCTTGCATGTTTCATTGTCTATGGACTCTACAGTAGGTTTTCAGTACATTACTTGGTGCTTGGGCATATGATTTTACATCTCTGTCGTCATCTTTTATGTCCACTGGGCATAATCATAAAGGGGAAAGTTAATGTCTGCTATCAATTTTATGTTCTACGTGGATTTCAGTACTCTTCTTACACTATTTCTTTTCCAAGTTATACTCTAGTCTAGTTATACCTTGTTATGTCAAGTGTTATTATGAGATTTCATATGGACTAGATTTATTCCCAAAGCATAGCAGCTCATGAAAATTAAACCCGAGAATAGAACAAGAAGAAGATAATAATCATGCAAAGAACTTTGTAAAATGCCTGGATACAATTTTATGCATTTTCCTTTCCATAAAAGAAAAATGCATTTTCCTTAACATCATGGGTTAAACAAACTAAATACAAGATTTTAGGCCTTAAGATAGCTCTGAGGATGTGGTAAAGATCATTGAAGAAAAAGTAGTGCAGGGAATTTGGTAACTTGTAGTTTATATTTTAGTAATCAATGGCTCAAGGACTATGCATATCCTTTTCATTTTCAATGTGTGTGTGTGTGTGTGTGTATTTTCGTTTCCCTAGTTCTTCAGCCATTATTATTCATGTGTCAGAAGAATCTTTTGTGTGAGTGACCAGGGATTGGGTGAGGTTGCTTCTATAGATGCAAAAAACGTGATGCTTGTTAAAGCTTTATGGACTGCCCGTGACATATTGCTCGAAGAACTGAAAAAATTGAGCAAAGCAGTTAATCAAGCTGTTGATATTTTGGAGTTCATATCCAAAGTAAATTTAAACCCTGTCCTGCAAGTAAATCAGGTCACTATAGATGTTGAAGTTTCAGGACAAGGCAAGCCACAAAATGGTCTTGAGGTCCTTACTTTTATTTCATGCTATGAAATATTGTTTTGTTTTCTCATTTATATCAATTCTGTGTCTTTCCTCTCTCAGTTCTTCTCTTCCTGCACAGATAGGAAATGTTGCTTTGGACAATCAGAATGCTGAAAAGCTCCATGCTTTGTCAAGTAGTGACTTGTTGGGCTGCTTTCATTCACTGGGAGATCAATTATTGCATTTGTGGAACACATTTCTTAAGTTTCATAGGTTTGCTTTTTATCTTCTGTCTTCAAAATTTGGCAGAGATGTGTGGTTTCTAAATTTCATGCTTGATCTGGTTCATGTTTTGTCCTTTTCTAATGTTTATGCTGTTTAACTAATATTGACAAATATATAACAGTGATTATCTTACTGGGTATAGTTTCTATTTATGTTTTTGCGTTTCAGATTTTTTTTTCTAATGTTGATAAATGTATAATAACAGTTTTCTTATTAATTTTTGTTTCTTTCTATATGGCTTTAATGGATATGCAACTAATTTGAAAAAATCTTTATAATCTTTTATGGAACACAGGAACAGTTTCTGGATCTGAAAATTGATGCTATCAAACTTTATGTTAATAGAGACATAGAAAGAATGTAAAGACCTAGCAACCTTGTTGAGGCTGTCGAATATATATATATATATATATATATATAAATAAATTAGATTTACAAAAGAGTAAGAAAGAGACTAACATGTTACAAATATAATTGACTCTATTCCCATTAAGTGCTTTAGTGAAAACATCAGTTAGCTGTTCTCCAGTCCTAACATGTTTTGTAGAGATGAAAACATCAGCCTCTATATGCTTGGTTCTTTCATGAAATATTGGATTTGAAGCAATATGGATAGTGGCTTGATTATCACACCATAGATCCATTGGCAAAGGCTGTTTGAAACCAATGTCATCGATGAGTTGGTGCAACCATAAGAGCTCACAAGTGGTTTGTGTCATTGCACGGTACTCAGATCTTGCCCTTGATCTTGCTACAACACTTTGTTTCTTTCACTTCCAAGAGATTAGATTGCCACTAACAAAAACACAATAACCTGTAGTTGAATTTCTATCTAGTGGTGATCCTGCCCAATCTGCATTAGAAAAACCTTCCATTCTACAATGACCATGATCACTATAGAGTATCCCCCATCCTAGGGCCGTTTAAGGTATCTCAATATGCATAGTACAGCTTCCTTATGGGTAGTTCGAGGTGATGACATAAAATGGCTTACCACACTCACAGAAAAAGCAATGTGTGGATGAGTAACTGTGAGATAATTTAGTTTACCAACCATCTTTCTATATCTTTCTGCATCTTCAAATATCTCACCATCATCCATTGTGAGTTTCACATTTGGAAACATTGGCATTTCAGAAGGCTTGGCTCCGAGCATGCCAACATCAGAAAGAAGTTCTAGAATATACTTTCTCTGTGATAGAAAAATACCCTTCATACTCCTGGACACTTTAATGCATAGAAAATAGTTCAATTTTCCAAGATCCTTGGTTTGGAATTTAGAATATCATCACTCCTTGTTATTACAATATCATCAACATACACCACCAAAAGATTACAGCCATCATAACTGCTCCTTTCCAACCCAAAATCAAGGACAACCTCACTAAACCTCCTGAACCAGGCACAAGGAGATTGTTTCAAACCATATAGAGACTTTTTAAGTTGACATACTTTCCCACACTCCTCCTGAACAACAAATCTAGGTGGCTGCTCCATGTACACCTCTTCTTGCATATCACCACGAAGAAATGCACTCTTTACGTCTAACTGATGAAGTTGCGAATGATGAGTAGCTACCAAAGAAAAAATAAAAAATCTGACAAAAACAAGTTTAGCAACTGGAGAAAAAGTTTCTGGGTAGTCAACTCCATAGATTTAAGCATACCCCTTAGCCACTAAGCAAGCCTTTAAGTGTGCAACAGAACCATCTGAATTCATTTTAATCGTATAAATCCACTTGCATCCTATAACTTCTTTATCAGTAGGAACCTGCACAGTTTCCCAAGTATGATTTTGCTCCAAAGCTAACATCTCCTCTACCATAGCAGATCTCCACTCCTCATGGTTCAAAGCCTCTCAGACAGATTGGGAACAACCATAGAATCAAGAATAGCAATAAAAGATCTAGATGAAGAAGAGAGAGATGGTCATACAAAACAAATGAAGAAATGTGATAGGTGCAATTGTGTTTACCTTTTCGATGTGCAATGGAAGGGTGAAGAGTTGAATCTTGAGAGGAAGGAGCGAGTAGAGGCAGTGCATCTGGTCTTGTAATTGATAAGTCTTGTATGTTCATTGGTGCAAGCTTGGAAGTCACTTCTGATTGCTTAGAACGACAAGAATATACCTTCATAATATGTGGTCTAGAGGTCTTAGTAACAAATGGAGACAAGTCATCGTGAATGATTGGATGTTGGACTCGATAAATCAAGAACTCATCATCAAGATCAAAAAAAGAGAATGACACACCAAAGAAGCAAGTGAACTCAAAGAATGTGACATCTGTAGATACTAAATATCGGCCTAGATCTGGGGACTAAAATCGATACCCTTTTTGAAAACAAGAGTAGCCAAGAAAGATGCATTTTAGTAAGCGAGGATCCAGTTTTGAGACTTGTGGCCCAACATCTTGAGCAAAACAAGTACAACCTAATATGCTTGGGGGAAGAGGAAACAATGATTGGGTGGGAAATAATAGGGAGTGAGGAATTTGATCATTTAACACAGATGATGGCATTCAAAAAGGCAGTAGATATAGCATTAGACCCAAACTCTTTAAGAACTTTCACAGAAATAGGAGAGCCCTAGCAACCTCCATTAAATGACAATTTTTTCTTTCTGCAACCCCATTTTGTTGAGGCATAACAACACAAAATTATTAATGAATGATGTCATTTGCTATCATTTAAGTTCAAAGGAAGTAGAAACATATTCTTTTGCATTATTACTGGGCAAACTTTTAGCAACAGTATTGAATTGAGTTTTGATCTCAGAACAGAAAGCACAAAATATTGAAAATAATTCAGCACAACTTTTCATTAAATAAAGCCTACGCATGAGAATAATCATCCATAATGTTAACAAAATACTGAAAGCCATTCTCAGACGAAACATGACAAGGACCATGTATATCAGAACAAACTAACTGAAAAGGGGACACAGACCGTTTATTAATCCTAGGAGAATATGAAACTCTGATGTTTGGCAAATTGACACAACTCACAACCCAAATTAGCTACTTAGTTCAAACTAGGACATAGTTTTTTTAAACTCCGCAATGAAGGATAACCCAAATGACAATGGATTTTGGGAGGGGATGCAAAACTGGAACAAGCAACCGAACATGATATTGGTAAGGATGTGCACTCAAGAACACACCAGCCATTTGACTCATGACCTCTACCAATAATCTTTTTCGTCCCAATTTCCTGAAAGAGACAATAGTTAGGAAAGAAAAGAACACAACAATTCAAAGCACAGGTTATCTTTCTAACAGACATCAAATTAAATGGGAATTGTTTCAAATATAGAACAGAGGGCAAAGAATGGAAGATGTGGGATATGCAGTGCCACTCCCAACAATTGGGGTGGGAGAACCATTGGCAAGAGTTACATCACGTAGTAGAGATGAAAGTTCAAACGAAGAGAGATTACCTTTGTCCCCCGTCATATGATCTATTGCACCTTGAGTCAATGACCCAATTGCAGGATGAAGAGGTAAGAAATGCAGTGGGGTTACCTGTTTGTGCCACAGTGACTGTGGGAGATGGAGTTACTGATTGAGAAGCTTGGAATCGAGTGTATAGGGAAAATTCTTCAGGTTAACATAACCACTATCTTAGTCTCATGTAGGGCCTTTGAATGTTCATTAGCAGCAGCGTGAGCAAATTTCTGTTGATGGGCCTGTTTTCCTTGAAGTTTAAAACAATATCTTATTATATGCCCAAGTTCCTTATAGTAATTACATATCACAGGATTACTTGTATCTCTTCCTCCACCTTGGCCTCCTCTAATACTTGCATGACCACCTCTAGTATTTTCTCCCTTGGAGCTGTATCCAACCAATGCAGAGGAATCACTGGAAACCACACTTCCTTTTGATAAATCATGAGTAACATGCAGTAGTTTATGAAACACACCCTGCAGAGTTAGTTTCTCTGTGCCAGTCAATATCTGGGACCTTTTTGTACTAAATTCAGCCCTCAAACTAGATAAAAAACATATTACAGCCAATTGTTCCCTTTGAGCTTGCATATCTGACACATTACTAGTGATAGGCAGCAATGTATTCACAGTTTCCTATAATCGCTTAAATTCAGTGGAGTACACTACACAGTCAAAGAGTCCTCCTTTTGCTCAGCACGGTAAAAATCTTGGGAGACTTCATAGAGATGAGATAAATCTTGTTTTTTTGAGTACAATGACTCTAGATAATTCCACAATTTCTTCACTGTGTTGCAGTGAGTTGTGATATTATCTATTCTTGTCTCCAAAGTTCTCTACATCATAGAATACAATCTCATATCATCTCTCCTCCACTTTTTTTTCTGAGTCTCATAATCAGGTGGGTCATCAATGATATGATTTTCCATGTCAACACCAACAAGATAATTTTCAACAGCCTTTTCCATTGGGGATAATTTTTTCCATCTAATTTTCTATCTGTAATTTTAGCGGGTGCAGGGAGAATTTCAGCAATCACTAATCTTAATGTCAATGTGTCCTCAGTCATTGAAACAGCCAACCAAATTATAGCCAATTTCAACCACCGAAAGCTGATTTCCATAGTAAGAAAAAAAAAATGAATTGCAGTACTGCTGTGATCTCGACCGGAACTGGAAGATTTGCTGCCCCACCTGGACAGCCTAATTGTTTTAACGAAACTCAAACCACAGGACTGCTGCAACACTTGGACTGCCTGCTGCACTTAAACATCGCCCCACCCTGGTTGCAACTTTCGCAAACCTGTGACCACTACTAGGTCACTCCCTGTGAATAAAAGGACTGTGTGATTACTATCACATGATCATGATACAGAAAATAAAAAATAGAAGAGAAGAAAAGAAGAGAGAAGGAAGAGGAAAAGAACGATCAGAGAGTTTTCAATTTGATGATTCTTTTTGTGTTTATTTTAGAGTGCTCTGATACCAAGTTAACAGAGACACAGAAAGAATGTAAGGACCTAGCAGCCTTGTCGAGGCTGCCGAGTATATATATAAATAAATTAGGTTTACAAAAGAGTAAGAAAGAGAGCCTCTTACTGAGCACTTTACCTCTATCCAGCATCGATTTTATAGCTGGATTCAAAAGATGCTTCCACATGGATGCTTGCAATAATAAATTAACATTCAAATTCACCCTACATGTATATATCACGAAATTTGTGTGATTGGCTGAAAATGATTATTGTTGGTCACTATAATGCTTTTACATTCCTTATGAAATTTTTAGCTTTCTTTGTTCAATTAGCTGATGATAACTTTCTCTTAGAGATAACAAAACAAAAATTATGGAGTTTTTGCATGATACATGGGCTAAAGACCGGAAAGCTGAGTGGTCAATATGGATGGTCTACTGTAAGGTTGAGATGCCTCATCATTATATAAACAGTGACAGTGATGAGCCTTCCCGTGTTGGCCATAGAAGAGTTTCCAGCATGTTGAAGTTATCTGATGAGGTAAGTACTAGTATGTTCCTTTATATCTTCTTATCACTCTGCTGATTTCTTTCAAAATCGGAGAACAGAGAAGGAGAATTTGTTGTGAGTGAGACTCTAAAAATCTTGTATTTTGTTTCATAATTCATACAGCCTCCTCAGGCTGCAGCCACACGTGCTGAACTTCATCGAAGGAGCATTGCACAAATGAGGGTAAGTTATCACTGTTACACAGACCACTAGCAAATATTCCACTCTATATTCATGTGAGCGTTGTTAATCAGGTAATGCTTCCTTGCAGATAAACACCCGGTCAATTCAAGACATGTATATATTTGGAGATCCTTCACGTATACCTATTGTGACTGTGGAACGTGTGATGAATGCACCACGACGTACTATCAGTGAAAACTCATACCTGAGGCATGTTGAACTAAAAGATTCACTGAGCTCACACAATGGGCCCAACTGTGATGCTGCGGGTGTGCATCTTCCAAGACGAAGTAATGGTCTTGTGTTGAAGATTGTTGTCTTTGTGCATGGGTTTCAGGCAAGTTTGCTCATATGTGAAATTTGTAGCAAAAACAATGCCCTGCCTTTTGGGTAGGAATTGAGATAGTTAGCTTTATCTGCTTATTTTGAGTTAATTTAAACTTTGTCTCCATGATTTCTTTTTCAAGACAAAATAGGAAGGATATTGTAAATTAGTAGCCACTGTTGCTTCCAATTATAAATGAATACACAAAAATTAGTATACTAATTATGGTTTTAAATTTAAAATGTTAGTTTGTGAGCCTAGTGAAGACAGTGAGTTTGGTAGTCAGTTTGTTTTGTGAATAAGTTGAGCTCAGCTCATGTGGACCAGCTCCATGCTGTTCAAAGCTGTTTGACACGTTTACTATTCTCTATTCAATGTCAGTAACCCATAAAATGGTAAAATTTTAGAGTGTGATGTGTTCTTGACATCAAAATGTGCTAATTTTGTTCGAGTTGCATGTCAAACCAATATTGATGAACCACACTTTTATTGGAAAAAAATTGGTTGGTTACATATTCTTCATCACTTGAAACATTGTAGGGGCATCACTTGGATCTACGACTTGTCCGGAATCAATGGCTTTTGATAGATCCCAAGGTAGAATTTCTTATGTCAGAGGCTAATGAAGATAAAACGTCTGGCGACTTCAGGGAAATGGGACACAGGCTAGCACTGGAAGTTATTGCCTTTGTTAAAAAGAGAATGGACAAAGCATCAAGATCTGGGAACTTGGGAGACATTAAGCTTAGTTTTGTTGGACATTCTATTGGTAACCTCATTATAAGAACAGCAATAGCAGGTGAGTCATAGATTTAGATTCAATGCTTTGCATCATCTTGACAGTTGGTGCTAAATTGTGTCCTATGTTTTGCAGACAGCATCATGGAGCCATTTCTCAGATATCTACATACGTATGTTTCAGTGTCTGGTCCACACTTGGGGTATCTTTATAGCTCAAATTCTTTGTTTAATTCTGGATTGTGGGTTTTGAAGAAGCTAAAAGGAACCCTGTGCATTCATCAGCTCACTTTTACAGATGATCCGGATATTCAACATACCTTCCTCTATAATCTGTGTAAGGTAGGGAGGTCCTATAAAGGCTAGGATCAAATGCCATAGGCATATGTACACTCTTTGGAAAAACCTTACTGTGAGATGTGATTTTACCATGCATGCAGTTGGATTAAAAGCATGTATTATGCCTGATTTCACATGCCAATATTTATATCTAGTAGGATATTATCCACCGCTTATGAAATAAAATTTTCTTGTTCTTGAAAATGATATTAAGCAATTTTGATGTTTTTTAGTTTGGCATGTATGGTCATTAGAAGATGTATCCGTTTTTATAGAAAATAGAAGATTTAATTGAGAAAGAGAGAATAATTACAAAAAAGGGAGGACAAGAGATCTAATTGGTTTCGTGGTATCAAATTTGGGTTAGTTCTATACTTTCTTTGAACTTTCCAGGTGAAGGTTCATATACTGAATAATCACTTTGAGTTGAGGTTCTAATATAGTTTTTTCCTTTTGTCCCTTTTTTCAGAAGAAAACCTTGGACCGTTTCAAGCATATTATCTTACTATCTTCTCCTCAGGTAATCCCTTTTCATTTCTGGGTGCCATTTTAAGGTCATCATTAACTATTGCCATGGCTGGGCTTAATATGGATGATAGAGAATGGCTCTTATACCATGGTTTTCATCACATATTGTAATGTACTGCGTGTGATGCATTTTAGAACTTTAAATCATTCTATTCAAAAAATGATGTAATTTTAAAGAGAATTTTGTACCCCTTTTTGCCTTCGATTCTTAACAGCATTCAAAATGGCCTAATGTTGTCAAGGGATGCTGAATTGTGTTCAAATAGTAGTTTTTGTAGCTTTGTGACATTATATCATCTTTTTCCGAGTTTAAAAATAAATTTTTATGGGATAATAAACTTGTATTAAGGAGCAAGGCAATGGTTAGATTTAATCTGGTTGAGAGAAGTTTTTTTATTCTCCCTTTATGCTCTCCTCTTGTCCTCCTTTTCTCTGTGACATTTTTGCTCACACTTTTTGAATTATTCTATAGTTTACTGTCAACTGATAAAACAATTTTCAGGATGGTTATGTGCCATACCATTCTGCTAGGATTGAATCATGTCCGGCTGCTGCACATGACGCTTCAAAGAAAGGAAGAGTGTTCCTGGAGATGCTAAATAACTGTTTGGACCAAATCCGTGCCAATCCCTATGAGCGTAGAGTTTTCATGCGCTGTGATGTCAATTTTGATGCCTCTGCCTATGGCAAGAATTTGAACTCCTTTATAGGCCGTGCTGCACATATCGAGTTTCTGGAGTCTGATATTTTCTCAAAATTCATAATGTGGTCTTTTCCAGAGTTTTTCCGATAACAGTTGCTGTGATCTGCCCTAACACCTCAGGTTTCCAGAGAATGACAGTCACTTGGATATTCATCAGACTTGGTTGGTGCAATGTAAATAGAGTAAGCTGTGTGTATGGCTTCAAGATGTTTATTTCCAACAAAATTGTATAAATAGCTGTAGTAAAAAGAAATATAGTGATGTAATTATTGTAGTTTAGTAAATCCTTATCTATTTGATCTTGTGTTTTTACATGCACAGTTCGTCAAAGGACAGTTCAGAGGGCCATTGTTCTATATAACACATTTGGAATGCAGTAACAAAATTTGGCATATAATAAGGTGGAAAAATACGCCTCGTTTTCTTATTTATTTGTGTATGGGGAGTTATTTCATACCCTGATCTTGAATCATGGGTATGCATACCCCAACTGACAAGCCAATCAATGAATGACGTCACTGGTGACTAGACTATGCAAGTAATCAGTCCATTTTGTCCTTGTAAACCTGGAACCACTAACTCGCAAAGTTATCTTTATAATTTCTCTTTTTTTTCATTTCTGCCCCAAGCACCCAGACAAAAGAAGCTGGAGCCTTCCAACATAAAGCCTGCAGCCTATATTTTTCCCCAAAAAATGAAAAATGCAATACACTAAACCTATTCTCTTCTTGATATGAAAGTGAACAAAATATTAGCAAGTGTTTACAATATCCCATAATTTTCCTTTGATCTTTTTCTCCTTATATACTCTCTATGGACTTCTCTATTCACCTCCTTAAAGTCTTCAAGGTTAAGGCATAATAGCCCTACAATAGCAACATATATAGCTCACATATATAGTTGGACTATAGATAAGAATGATTACTTCAAGTGGTAAGTAGAATGGAGGTGGTGGTTTTCTTATATATCAGGACATCCATAAAGAGTGTGTGTGTGTGTGAGATACTCCGCTTTGAATGTCCATCTTGTAAAAAATATGTCTTGTTAAAATCTATACTTGAAGAAAAAGCCAATAAAAAAAATTAGCAAAGAAAAAAGAGTACATAATTTTTTAACAACTGCCTCATTAAAAACTTTATCAATAAAAATCCAATGGGAAAAAAATTGACAAGGGAAAAAGAGTACAGTGTGTGTTTAACTCCCCCTAATGATAATATTACTTAAAATCTCTAAGACGGTGTAATCCAATCTTATGAATCAACCTCTCAAATGTTGATGTGGAGAGTGCCTTTATAAATAAGTCTACTAGATTATCACTCGAACGAATTTGTTAAATATCAATATTACCATTATCGTGAGTGAAAAAATGTTTTGGTGAAATGTGCTTTATTATATCTCTTTTAATGTATCATCCTTTTGATTGAGTTATATAAGCAACATTATCTTCGTATAATCTTGTTGAAGTCTTTTTTATTAGAATCAAAAGTACATGCTTCTCAGATATGTTAAGTCATAGATCTTAGCCAAACACATTTTCAACTTATTTCATGAATTACTATTATCTCTGCATGATTTGAAGAAGTAAAGGCAATAGTTTGTTTTGTCGAATGCCATGATATAATCGTACCACAGCATGTAAATAAATAGCCAGTCCAAGATTGAGCTTTATATGAGTCAAATAAAAATCTTGCATCTGCATAACCAATTAGTTCTAATATGGACTCAAAATTGTTCCTCGAAGATAACAAAATATATGTTTGATTCCATTCCAATGTCTTTGGGTTGGAAAAGAACTATATCTTACTAAGAGACTTAATGGAAAAACTATATCAGGACGTGTATTATTAATAAGATACATTAATGCACCAATTACACTAAGATACGGTACTTCAGGACCAAGAAATTTTTTATTTTCTCCTAGGGGTTGAAAAATATCTTTATTAATATCAAGTGAATGAATAACCATTGGCATACTCAATGGATATGCTTTATCCATGTAAAAGCAAGTTAAGACCTTTTCGATATAGTTTGATTGGTGAACAAATATTCTATCATTTAAATGCTCGATTTGCAAGTCAATATAAAATTTTATTTTTTCAAGATCTTTCATCTCAAATTCCCTTTTCAAGTGCTTTATTGCCTTTAGAAGCTCTTTATTAGTTCCAATAATGTTTGTTTCATCAACATATATAGCTATTATAGCAAACTTGAATTCAGATTTCTTTATAAAAACATAGGGGTAGAATGGATAATTTTTATATCTTTCTTTTAACAAATATTCATTAAGACGATTATACCATATTCATCTAGATTGCCTTAATCCATACTACTAGCCTTGCTAGCATATATTCTTCAATTTTGATGTTGAAAAACAATTTTATTTGAATTCATGATCTAACTATATGCTTTTGAGTGTTTGTTCATTTTGTAGACTTAAAGCTGATCAAGTGACATTCAAGATATCAAAAGATCTAACATTTGTCTTAGATTTTTTTATTGATTTTTCTAAGATCTTTTGTAAGTATTCTAATCAATTTTGATCTAAATAAATTTCAAAAATAGCTAAACTGAGGTAGAAATAAATCAAATGAAATGAGTTTAAAACAAATATTTTCTAACTATGTTTTCAATGCATTCTTACAAATTGAATTTTTATAAAAATTATTTTGCACTATGTAAATCGATTCACGAATCGATTTATATGTAAAATCTTGTGGAATGTACTCAAATCAATTCACAAATCAATTTATGAAGAAAAGTTTTTGAAAATACTTTTACTGAAACATTAGAAAATATTTTGAATCAATTAGGTAATCAATTCACAATCTTTTTATACCAAAGGATAAGTCAATTCATGCATTGATTCAATGAAGAAGTTCTTGATAATCTTCATAAGTTAAATCGATTCATTAGCTAGTAACCGCTCCGAATTGATTTACAAATCAATTCAAGATTGAAAAGTTAGTTAATTTTTAAAAATCGATTACAACAGTTATAAATAGTCTTCATCTCATTTCAACACAATAGAATTTTAAATTTTCTCACACTTTTAGAGCACAAAAACAGAGAGTTTCTGAGCTTCATCTGACCTAAATTCTATCTCTTCAATTCATATTTGATTTATAATCTTGGATCAAATCTGTAAAGAATACAACTGGTTAATTGAGATTTTTATCTCAATTGTTGGTATTGTATGCATGACGTCTATTTCTTGATTTTAATTGTAATTTCTAGGTTGATAGGAATTGGAGATACAAGGAAGATGTTGATCTTCCCTTGCATCTTCTTCTAGTTGTAAGGTTGGTTACAATTAAGCTAAAGGTATAGTATTATTGCATTTATAGGTTTTGTAAAAGCCCAATGTAAATCTTGTTGTATGAACTAACTATTTAAGAGCCCAATTAAAATCCTATTATTGTTAATAAAAGAGATCATCTAGTTGAGGATAGATCTAATGGATATAATGGATGTAGACTTAAACTGCAATTTCAGTTTAAGTTGAATCACTTTAAAATTCTGGTGTTCTTGTTTATCTTTCTGCATCTTATTTTTTGATATTCACTACACTACATTTTTACAATTCTGATGTTTTGATTCACTGTATCTCTAAATTCATTACAATCCTATTAATTGTTAAACTATTTAACTTGATCAATTGGTAATTGAATTCCTAACAATACCAGTGGCTTTAATATTATCTTAATCTTCCAATAGAATTTTATTGAAAAATGTTGCAAAACAAGAATCCAATCTCCAAGTCAAAAAAGTATTTTTATAAACGTAAATAGGGTAAGATCCATATTTTTAGGACCCTCAGTCGGTATCAGAGCTTTGGCCTTTAATACTCTTTATTTTCTAAAGAGAATAGATTCTAGCTTCACATTGTTGCTTGAATGTCCTCCTTTAAACAAGCCACCCTATTTTAATGGACATCATTATACCCATTGGAAATAGAAAATTAAAGACTTTATTGAAGCCACTGATATAGATATGTGGGAAATTGTAGAGGATGGTTATAATACACCACAAACATTGATAAATGGTGTTGTAAAACCTAAGCCTAAGTCTTTATGGACAGAAAAGGAAAGAAATAAGCAACTTTTTGCCTCTAAAGTTAAATGAATTGTTTCTAATTCACTTTCTCCTAATGAATATGAAAGGATTTCAAATTGCACTACGGCTAAACAGATTTGGAACACTTTAGAAGTAGTACATGTAGGCACAAGTCAGGTTAAAGTATCTAAAGTGCATATGTTAGTGTCTGAATATTGTTTAAGATAGAAGAGGATGAATCAATTAGACATCTCATTCAAAGATTCACTACCTCAACTAATCATTTAATGTTGCTTGGAATAACCTTTGACAATACAACTTAGTCCATAAAATCCTAAGATCACTCACTGAAAAATGGCAGTCAAAGATGACAACCATAAAAGAATCACTGAAGATAGGGATGTCAACAATTCAAAAGCTCTATGGAAACTTAGAAGAGCATGAATTAAAGCTAAAGAGATATAAAAAAAATGGTAATGACAAGGGGAGGAAAAATCTAGCACTCAGGATAGCAAAATTATTTGAAACTAATGATGAGGAGTCTGATACTGATGAAGAAGTTATTGAGAAAGCCCAAATGACACTCCTAAGCAAAAAGTTACAGAAACTCCTAAGAGAAAAGAGGAATAAGGAAAAAAGGAACCTATTCCATAAAAGAGGAATCAAAATAGAAATAAGCAAGAGAGTTCCTTGTACACTTCTACATGCTTTGAATGCAAAAAATCGAGACACTTCAAACTAGATTGTCAAATATTCTTGAAGAGATAGCTTAAGAATGAGAGAAAGAAGAGAAAACTGACTTTCAAGAAAGGCAATCTAGTAATTTAGGATGATGAACAAGCTAAATCTAGAAATAAAGAAGAAAAAACTAAGGAGGACACACTCCTCTGCCTCATGGTCAGAATTGATGATGAAAATGAGATATTTAGAAACCAATCCTTCTTTTACTCTGGAGATGAGCTTAATTCAATTGATGAGAATTTCAGTGACTATGAATCTAACTCTGTTGATGATGATCAATCTAATGATTTGTATGAAAAGTTATATAATGCTTTGAAAAAGTCTAAGAAAGATTTAAAACATGCTAAAGTAAAAAAAAAAAAAAAAGAAGAAGAAGCCTTACTAGAGAAAATTCAACAGATTGAAAAAGAGAAAAATGATCTGTATAATTTGACTGAAAAAGTTGAGTGAAAATAAAGCTTGTGATCAATGTGAAATGTACAAGTCCAAGATAGACACATTGACCAAAGCTTTACATGGTTTCACAAATAGCAAATTGAGACTGAATGATATGCTGTAAAGTCAAACTGATTTTCAAAACAAATCAGGTTTAGGATTTAGATAGTAAACCAAGAGGATATTAAAGAAAAATTCCAAAGTTGTTAAGTCTAATAAAAAATTCAATCATATTACATGTTTTTATTGCAATCAAAAGGGACATCATATTAAGCATTATCCTTATAGAAATGGTACATATGAGCTAAAACCCTATAAGAAACTGGTTTGGATACCAAAAACACTTACCTCTATCAGAAAATTTGTTATGTCTGCTGACACATTTGGACCCAAGACTTTCTAGGTGCCATAAATGCAAGTGTAATTGTTGATTTGTAGGTCTGTAGAAGACACAAGAATAATCTATGGTTATTGGATAGTGGCTGTTTACATCATATGATAGGAAATAAGGACAAGTTTATTTCTCTCACACAAATAACAGGAGGTAAAGTAACTTTTGGTGATGATGGTAAAGGCTAAATGAAGGAATTGGTAAGGTTGGAAAACTGCCAAATTGTTTTGTTGATGATGTTTTGTTTGTAAAAGGTCTTAAGCATAACCTACTTAATAATAGTCAGTTTTGTGACAAGGGAAACCAAGTAATCTTTAATTTAAATAAATGCTTAATCATAAACAATAATGACAAACAGGTTAAGCTGGTAACTAGTAGGATTAACAATATCTACATGATAAATCTAGACTCAGAATCAAACTTAGATTCCACTTGTTTGATCAGCATTAATGATGACTTATGGATTTGGCATAAAAGACTTAGACACACTAACATGGATATCATTAGAAAATTTTCTAAAAAGGACTTAGTGTTAGGATTGCCAAAATTGAATTACACCAAGGCAGAATATGTGATGCATGCCAGAAAAGGAAGCAAGTAAAGTCCTTATTTAAGTCAAAAAAACATTGTTTTAACTACAAAACCTCTTGATTTACTTCACATAGACTTGATTGGTCCATCCAAAATCAAAAGTTATGAAGGAAACCTCTATATTCTTGTGATTGTAGATGACTATTCAAGGTTTACATGGACACTATTTTTATCCCACAAAAGTCACACATCTGAAGTGCTTAAAAGGCTGACAAATGTGATTCAAAACCAAAAAGGGTATTCTATTTTAAATATCAGAAGTGATCATAGAGGAGAGTTTAAAAATAAGGACTTTACTAGTTTTTATGAGGCAAATGGTATAAACCATAGCTTTTCAGCACCTAGAACCCCTCAAGAAAATAGTGTTGTTAAGAGAAAAAATAGATGTTTGGAAGAGATGGCTAGAACCATATTAATAGAAAGCCCTCTTCCAAAATCCTTTTAGGCCAATGTAGTAAACATTATATGCTATATATTGAATAGAGTTCTAATCAGACCTATTTTAAACAAAACCCCTTATGAAATCTATTATAGAAGGAAGCCTAACATATCACACCTTTATGTTTTTGGTTGTAAATGCTTTGTTCACGACAATGGCAAAGATAATTTAGATAAATTTTATGTTAAATCTAATGAAGGAATTTTTATTAGATATTTTTCATCTAGCAAAGCCTTTTGTATCTTTAACAAAAGGACTTTGAAGATTGAAGAATCCATATATGTTATCTTTGATGAATTTACCTTAAGTGTTGACAGATTTATAGAGGAAGAGAATGAGTAGGAAAATCCATTATTCTTTGACTCAAATATAAACCAGCAAGGAGATCAATCAGAGAAAATAAATGCAAAATAGAAAGAGGATAACACTACTAAATTGGACATCTCAGAACCCTACACACCAAAACAATAAAAGTTCATGCAAAGCCATCCAAGGGATCAAATCATTGGAGAAACATCATAATGGGTAACATGTAGCAATTTAAAGAATTTTTACAATTACTCAGCATTTGTGTCTCAATTTGAACCTAAAAATATTAATGAAGCCTTAATAGATGAAAATTCAATTTTGACAATGCATGAAGAGTTAAATCAATTTAAAAGAAATCAAGTTTAGACTCTTGTGCCAAAATCAGATGATTATACTATAATAGGAACACACTATGTTTTTAGGATCAAACTAGATGAAAATGGAGTAATCATTAGAAATAAAGCCTGTTTAGTTGCAAAAGGTTATAATCAGGATGAAAGTATTAATTATGATGAAATCTTTGCACCAGTAACTAGATTAGAAGCCATAAGGATGTTATTGACATACTCTTGTTCAAGAAATTTTAAACTTTATCAAATAGATGTGAAAAGTGCATTTTTGAATGGTTACATACTGGAAGAGGTGTATGTTTAGCAACCTCTTGATTTTGAGGATCACCTCTATCCAAATTATATTTATAAGCTTCAAAAAGCCTTATATGGTCTTAAACAGGCTCCTAGAGCTTGGTATAATAAATTAAGTAAGTTTTTTATTCAAAAAGATTTCAGAAGAGGTAAAGTTGACACAACACTTTTCATAAAAAATAAAGGAAGAGATATTTTACTTGTTCAAGTGTATATTGATGACATTATCTTTGATTCTACTAATGATTCCTTTTGTGGAGAATTTTCCAAATTGACGCAGAGTGAGTTCGAAATATCTATGATGGGGAGTTAACATTCTTTCTTGGACTATAAATAAAGTAATATACAAATGGAACATTCTTAAGTCAAAAAAAGTTCACAGTGGAATTGCTTAAAAGTTCAAGTTTGATAGCTGTAAATCTATTGGAACTCCTATAAGTCCATCTCTTAAGCTAGATTCTAATGTAAAAGGTAAATTTGTTGACCCTATTTTACTTAAAGGTATGATAGAAAGCCTACTCTATTTGACTGCAAGCAGACCTGATATCATGCTTAGTGTTTGTCTCTATGCTAGATATCAAACACAGTGAAAAGAATCACATTTTTTGATTATGAAAAGGATTTTTCGATACTTCTTAGGGACAAAACACCTAGGCTTATGGTATCCTAAATCTAATTCTTGTAGTCTCATAGGTTATTTAGATGTAAACTATATAGGTAGTAGGACTGATAGGAAGAGCACTAGTGGAGCATGCCAATTTATTGGTCACTCTTTAGTTTCTTGGTCCTATAAAAAGCAAAATAATGTTGCATTATCAACTGCTGAAGTAGAATACATAGTAGCTAGGAGTTGTTGTGCTTAAATCCTATGATAAAGCAACAACTATCAAACTATGGCTTTTTGACAAAATTTCTATATTGTGTGAGAACACTAGTGCTATCGACCTAACTAAGAATCCTATCATGCATTCCAAAATAAAACACATTCAAATTAGACATCATTTTATTAGGAATCATGTTCAAAGAAGTGACATCTTTATTGAATTTGTACAAACTGAATTTCAACTAACTGATATTTTTACAAATCTTTGGATGAAATATTAGTCTGGATGGGTGCCCTAGGCCAATTTGATTGAGCCCTATTGCATCCTGGACTATACATTCTGTGAATTGGATATAAAGATT
>JANHAO010004982.1:0-23327 GCA_026873985.1 Saraca asoca | reverse complement strand
GCACCAGAAGAAGCATTTCTATTGTATGAGAAAAACTATAATAGAAGACATAAATCAGTAACATAAAAGAAAGAAAAATTAAGTGATTATAGTCTTGGCAAAAGTAATATTGTAACTTAACATTATTATGATAATGAATCTAGCACCTGAAAAGAGAGTCACACTCCAATACACAACTTCGAGAAGAGAGAGGTGTTCCGGCCTCAGGAGAAGTATGATCATTTTCATAATTTCCATATGTTCTTTCCTGAGCATCTGGATAGGATTCCGTCTCCTCAGTAGCACAATCACCATGACATTGCAGATTCTTCATGTCTTCCTCATCTAAGTCCCTAACTTGGCAATGATCTGAAGAAGCATCACTGACAGCCACACTTTCAGACGATTGGGTATCAGATATCTTTGGTGAGAGCTGTGGCATTTTATCATCACAAATAATTCCTGCAGCGGCAGCCGTAACAGTTGCTGCATCGTCTAGGGGAATTGCACAAGCCATCCAATCACTCTCAGGGGAGTCAACATTTGCACTCATCTGATCATCTAGCTTGGGTGCTGCAGTGTAATTTGTGAGAGTCATCTCAGTTACAACCTGAGTTATCCGATTCAGACGTTCCTGTGCAATGAGACTGCATCCAAGTAAGGCATGGTGAATTCAAATTGGAACTTGGCAAAATCAAAATCAGCCAGTATATACCAATAAGCTGAAAATAATATGCTAACCTGTTTAACATTGCATAGTGTAACTCAAAGAAGGGAACTCTAGTCAGCAGACAGTAACATCGAGGTGCAGAAACCAGAAAACGGCTGCATACCCCAGAGGAATTAGGATTAGGTGATGATATGCCCAAGATACCAGGGGGTCGCTGAACAATTTCATGAACATGTAAGCAAACTCCATAGAGTGTTCCGTTATCTGCTGCCTGCTCAAGACATAAAAAAAGCATGTGCAATTTGTTTCACTAACCACATATCTTTGTTTCACAGTCTACTTATCACACTACAGAAAATAAAAGAATAACAGCAGAATGAAATTAGCTTTAGCATGCTCCACAGGTTTGGACACAACCCTTTTCTTAAAATGAAAAAATAAATTAGTACGCAAACCAACAGTTACCAAGTACTATACATGTAGACATACAGAATGCATATACATATGATATTATAGCAACAGATCAAAACTAAAAGTAAATATTGCTGTTTTTAATGCCTAGGCTTTTAGATTACTGGTGTCACATTAAGATGTTCTTTGACAGCTCAAATGTTCTGATCTTTATGGACAATCTGTAAACAAATACTTTTGAAGTTTTTTCCATCGGAAACCACCAAGTTGCCAAGAATGTATCTGTAGCATAAATTGTTATCCAACCACAGTGCCCACATGCCCCCTAAATGCCAAGAAAATGAAAATCGAAACAAAATTTTGTGCAGATTTTGTAGATATGCACAATCTTGAATCGGATGAGCTTGCACGTCTGAATCAAGATACAAGTTTTTTTAATAGAAAAAGAAAATATTATTATGAGAAGGAAAAGATTACAAGCAAAGAGGGATGAGCCATCCTCAAAAGAAAGAAAACCTTAAGACTAAATGTTACAGAGAAAACAACCAAGCAAAGTTCTAAAACAGATTCCCAATCCCTTTACAAATCAGCCAAACTTATCCCTGAAAAAAAGAAAACCATAAGCTAACAAGCTAACACACTAAACTTCACAGATAGCATCAATAAACGAGTTACCTTGAGTGAAAATAGAAATGATACATCATCTCTGCCCAAATGCTCCTGCAGATAAACAATAGATGCAAATTATTGGTTGGACGTAGTAAAAGCTTATTTATCTTAACAGGAACTAAAAACTGTAAGTTCCGAATAAGAAATGGCTTAATGGCTTTATTAATTAAGATCCATTTGACCATCTTAATGCTAGATGAGAGGTTCCTTTTTTTTTTTTTCTAAAAAAAAAAAAGATGCAAAAAAATAGTAAATAGGAGATATGCTATCATTATTTTCTAATCTCGGGAATATATTTGCTCTGCCTTCAAGGGACAAAATGTGGAAGAAAACGGCATGAAAGATACAATTAGGAGGAAAAAAACGAGACTCTCAAATATTTCTTTACATATGCATGCCTTAGTACTTGAATCAACTATAAAAGTACACAATTATATCATATTAATGCATCACCAAAACCCTATGTTTCATAGATCAAATCTCGTGAAAGAGCAGGAATATACGCTTTATGGAGAAAAAGCTTGAGATTGATGAGCCATACCTGCCCATAGACAAGTTTACTGAGATCACTTAGAGATGGAGTCCTCTCTAACAACTGTGCCTGTAAATCAACATTTAATAAATGAAACATTTTGTGGAAGAGAAACCAACATCAACACCAAGCCAAGATAATATAACAGCAATTTTTAGCAAACATAGAGTAGCAATTAAGAGAGATAAAGTACAGGTCAGATTCAGGTAACGAGAAATACATAAATCAGACCTTAACACCAGCAGGAAAGCAAAAGGAGGCTAAATCTTTCGTGCCCATCATTAGCCTCTTGCCTGGAGGATATTTAAAAAGAATCTGCATACATACAAATACATATCAGCCAATAAAATAAAGAATCAATTGATCAATAATCATAGACTAAATTAAATCATATATAGGAAGTGATTAAAATCTATAATGCTGAGAAAATTTGCTATCAAATTGATTGTTTGGAAGATCCATACATATAGCAGCAGCAAACTGTGTGGTCAATTAATTTCCATTAACCATCAAAGTAAAGATGTAAAATTCCTACATATATTTCCCAATAAACTTGTGAAACTAAGCTTCAGAGTTCATCAAAGAAGAATCACAAACACTAGACACACTAATGCCTAAAACACCTAATATCTTAAAGAAAAAGTGGACAGAATAAAAATTCATCATTAGAGAATCACATACACTTGATTGCACACTAATGCAAATACATAAAATGCATCTTGGACATTTTTTTGGGTTTAATGTTGATCCACTGTTGGTGGGACAGAGTTCTACACTGATAAAGAGCCATTTACCGCCTTGTACAAAGCAATTCATTAAACACCATTACTGCACACTGAAACTTGTATTTACTCTTACTATTTTTAATGGTGAGACACTTTCCTAGTCACTTGTAATTTAAAGAGTTTTACACTGGCAGTGTATCAAACTCTATCGGCTTTGTGTATTGACAAAGATACTGTTGGTAACAGTTCTATAGATAGAAAAGGTTTGCAATCTAACAAACCTGAGGTTCCAGTGTTGGTACTGGAGGCCCTTGTTGCTGCAGCTTTTTGAAGTCTACAAATTCAGATTTTTCCATCTCTTTCCTTTCCCACTTCTTCCTTTTTGCAAATGCATCCTCGACAACTTCCAAATTAGCATCTGGATGTAGCCCCACGATCACAAAATGTTCAAAGAGGGAGGTTGGCTCCTTAAAACTCACATGATCCTACAGTAATATTCATGGTTTCTTACTTGAAGAGATAGAGGAATTTATATTTTTGGCAAACAGTTATAGAAGACAAGATAAAGAAGCTTCTGCATTAATTGTAGCATCACTATTTTTTTGAGAAATTTTAGCATTACTACTACACCCGACTTGGATCCCCTCAATTTTTGAGAGAGGGAATAAATTTAGAAGAGGCAAGATACAATCTTTCATTTTGAATCTCGCCATTTTTTTATTAGAACCCACCATTTTAAAACAAATTTTTTTTTTCTTTATCTATCTCCTAAATTTACACCCTCAGTGGAAATTGAGGGAATCCATATCCCTATTACACCTGTTATTACAACACCAGCTTAATAATTTAAAACACATGATCAACTTAGGCAGTTAAAATCTTTGACCCCCTTGCTCAGTGTTCTATTAACAAGGTCAAACTCAGCAGTAACAAAAATGAATTATGCAGCAATTCAATATCACTGCAATGGAATTCCAGCCAAAGGAAGTGCAGATGCAATTTATTATCATGATAGTATCGTACCGGCTATAATATGAATTTTAATAATTGCAAAGAGAAATGCTACGGTCAACCAAGCAGATAAAATTATCAGAAATATTAATGGATTTAAATAGGTAGAACAAAGCAAAACGGAATCTAATACCATAGTCTTGGAATGAAGCTGATACCACTGACGTTTTTGGTTTGCCAAGACCTCAGGGTTGAAACTCGATGGGAAACCACCTTCATGGGATCTGCCACCCCACCGCCAAGCCTTCTGCACATGGTTTTTCAACTTTTGAAAGCTATTACTACGTTGAAATCCAGTCACAACTTCGCTTTGAGTACGTCTATGTGCAATCGAAATTGGTGGGAGGCCAGAACCACCAGAACTACCAGGGTACACACTTTGCAATGCTTCACCAGCAACTCTGACAGCTTCCCCAGACAAATGCTGCAAGACCGCTATTGGCGATGAAGGCAAATCATCACGAGGTTCAGCATCTTCTTTTGTGTCCATATTTATACACTTAACTCATGTTGTAAAGTTTCAGTTCACTAATTAATTGCAGCTTACACTCCATTCCTTAACTTGATCAAAACCAGCACACATTTATGTCATTCCGCGGAAATGATGATTCTACCATATACTGATTCGAATACGTGGGGACCACATGAAAATTATCACAATTTAGATCCCTTATATCATGAACGATCCTCTGGCCTACAGCACCCAAATCTCGAACATTGCAATGCACTAACCGACAAAAAAATTTGTGATTCTGGGCAGGGACACCCCCTAATCTTTACAAAGTTTCAAACTTTTCCAACAAATATAATCGACACCTGCTTCTACGACGAAGATAACAAAAATGAAATAGCATATATTAGTGGGAAAACAATGGCGAGAATAAGACAACCAAATCAATCAACAATACTCCCAAACATCTCCAGAATGCATTATGAATAACTTGTAACTGAAACGAAACAAAATAAATGCAGGAAACTTAAAGGCCAAAACTTGGAAAGGAACCAAATTAAACGGAAAAAGATAACATCATGGGAAAATTGCATGGTGTTCCATATAAAAACCATCACATAATTGTACCTGTTTCCTGGATTCGTCCCTGAGAGAGAGAGAGAAAGAGAGAATGGGAAAGAGAAAGGTGCTAAATATAGCAGTGAGGAAAGAAAAAGATTAAGCAATAGAGAATGAGGTGTGGTAGTGGAAAGTGAACCTTGAACAACAAGGCAAAGACAACTCATGCAAAATCCATATCCATATTCGGAATATTTCATGCACCTTGCACTAATTGTTATCTCACCTTTGCACTTATATACTTGGTGACATTTTAGATATTGTGAGCTAACAATAATATTTAATTATCTCTTGTAATGAAAAATTTTACAATTAATTTTGAAATATAAATCCTCATAAGTAATTAAAAGTTCTAAAGAGAAAATTTTGTATGCTAAAAATGTAACTAATATGGCACTATTACAATTTTTAGCATGAGTTATATAACTGTTCTACAGTTTAAATATTCTCTCAATTAGCATGCAAGGCAAAAAATATGAAAAACATTTATGAGAATTTTCTATGTATTAAGACCTGATATTGGTACCTATTTAAATATTTTTGCAACTTTTCCGGCATTTATATTTTTTATAAATAAAATTTTGTATGTAATAAATATGTAAAAATCACATTAAAAAATGCATAGAATTCAATTAAAAATTAAATCCTTATGGTATCATAAAAAAGGACATTGGAAAATGCAAAAATTATTGGAAAACATGTAATGCAAATGATTTTTTATTTAAAATATATTAAAAATGCATGATATTTAATTAAGAAGTAGATCTTGATAGTATCATAATAAATGAAAAGGAAAAATGTAAAATACCTTCTTCAACTTTAGGGTGATTGTATTTTGTTGCTATCAACTTTGAAAACTTGAAAATCAGACTCTTAAACAATACAAAATTTAGAATGTTATCAACTTTATTAACCATTTTGTTAAATTATGTGATATTTTTATAAATTTTTTTAAACATGAATTATAAATGATATGAAATCAAATGCAATCACTTTTAATTTAAATTTAAATATCATCCAGAAGAAATTCATTTGAAAATAAAATAAAATCTTATTTTTAGCCATTCTAAATAGGAGGTTAGTAATTTTTGTGACCAGGTTTTACTTTTGATATTTATATATCATGATGTAAACGTACAAATCAACAAAGTTTATTATATTAGACAATTGTAGATGAAAATTTTCTAAATTAATTATGATAGGAAGTTAAAAGTATAATTTAAACAATTTTTAAGGTTTTATATGAAGGATTTAAATTTAATCTACTGTAAGTATAAGAATGTGTTTGACACATTAAAAAAGCTGATTTTTATTTTTTTAACTTGGTCAATGTTGATGGCGAAAACCAATCAACGAGTTAAGTCCAATGTATCCCCAAACTACAAGTTGTAAGCGTGGGAGTATGAGAAAGGAAGAGATAGGAGAAAAGGGAGAACAATGAACATCAGAAGCCTTTTATTGTGGTTTGACTAAAGTCTATGTGGCCCCTACATTGACGGTGATTTTATATTAGCTTTGTGCGGTGGTTTCCTTATTCCATTCAATAGAGTTACAACATACAGGATCTCTCACTATTTTAATAGAGTTTCTGCATGTATTTTCACTTCACCCTTTACAATGATCTATCCCCCTTATTTATAGAAGTAAGGAGGGTCACAAGTGTAATTTGACAAATAGCAAAACTATCATTTCCATCGCTGCGGGCAATAAATGCTTGGCATTTCACTATCAAATTTTGGAGGTTGATGTGTTAATTTTGAGGGCTACCTTGTTAGTTAGGGGAATGTGCCTTGCTGACTAGACCTTGACATTTTGTACCCAATGCTTGAGGTAGCCCGCTCGGCAGTCCGAGCTCATGCTGGGCAATCCGCTAGCTATAAGTGTTGGTCTTGCATTCGAGTTAATTCAAAATGTGTCCGTTGGCAGGTGGCTAAGGCAGCATACTTCGCTTGGTGAGCTAGAATCTGTCAATGAGTTGGGACCTCTGTCTCGATCTTGTCCTACACTCAGGGCTCGTGGTCGGTGAGCTGATGTCTTTTGCCAAGTGACCTCAGTTTTTAGGTGATCTGAGCTCTTTTTGATTAGACTTGTCTCTTATTGGGCCTCGACCAACTTATTTCGCATCATTTGGAAAATATCCATAACATTAGCTCTCTAACTCTCAGTTCACTTTGCAAACTGGGAGTTATAATTTGCTAGCAAAGTCCTTGCTAGCAGTTTATGGTGTTGTCAAGTTCTTCACCTACAGTCTACTATATAGTCAAAGTCTTTGCTCACAACCTGCTGTGTTATCATTTTGGGTTTCAATCTCTCATTTCATTTGCATCAGGCTATACCTCCTACTGTACATGTTTTACAGCTATTGGCATGGCCGTCTTGCTTTCTTCTTGACCATTCGATCAAGATCAGTTAGGTATCCTTTGGATTTTTTGATAAAGCTAGGCTAGTCTAGATAAGGTCTGAGAAGTCCCTTTCCCTACTTCACGGAATGACCAGATAGGTACTTTGACTGTGCCCCCCATATATCTAAAGTTTTGGCCTTTAACGAAATGCTCTAAGGCGTGTATGGTCTGTTGCATGAGATTGCGAGGCATGAATGGCCTACTGCATATGGTTCCTATGGAGAACTTCTCCTTGAGGACTCTGAGAATTCTTCTATAACCTTCTCATGGTGCTAACAAGTTTAGTTCCTTATTTTTTGCTCTTTTGTCCTTTAGCGAGCTAACCATTCAGTTTTTACAAGTACCCAGGAGTTGTAAGGCTGAGGGAGGAGTTTTCAGCTTAGGAGAAAGGTAGGAAAAAAGAGCTAGAACAATCTGGCTTGCTTGCTGACCCTATGACTTGTTGGAATTCAACCCTTCCAGTTATGTTCTTTGGCCTCCTTGCATGGTGGTGCTAGGCGTCTCCAGGCCTCCAAGTAGCTTGATGAAGCTGAAGGATGCTTTCCTTGGTCAAGAGGACGAGGGGGAATTTGAGTAGTTGCCCTACTTGTCTCAAATGCCATTTCTCCCACTCCAAGCACCTCGAGGGTGCTCAAGTTGGACAAGTCGTCGGCTCAAGTGGAAGAGGATGAAGGGTTGGAGTAGTTCAGCTTGCTTGTCGATCCCGCACTTTGTTGGGACTCAGCTTGTCAGTCAATTATAGGTTTGCTTAGATTTATAGGTTTTGATTCTTAAAAGGCCTGTTCCTCTTGCTCATTATGACCACAGGCTTATTCCAATCTTTGTACTTCAAATTTTTCATGTGTAATCTCGCCTCATCGAAAGAGGTTTTGTAAGGAAGCTTTGCATTTTATTTCTTGTTTTTCCCAAGCATGTCATATTAATGATTTAGTAGGTCACAACCAACAACATGAATAAGTCCCTACAAACCATAACTCGATAAATGTTAGATAAAACGAATGCTTGATTACTCAATCAACCTCAAACAATATAGATAAAATTTATATAAATGGGCTTGGGCTAATAAATCATGACTTAAAAGGATATTTGCCATGTTGGATGACCAATTGGTCATATTAGCCTATCATGAATAGCAGTGAACTCGAGCACTGGAGTGCCTCTGCTAGTGATGAATTTGAGTACCGGAGCACTTAAGCTTGTAACAAGTTTGAGCACCGGAGTGCTTAAGCAGGTCGTATGGATACGCCTTAGTTCGCACAAGAATTTGGTGCCTAGGAAGGTAGCACAAATGTGCCTCAGCTAGCACTTCTTGGATCCGGGGTCTCGATAGATCGCATGAATGTGCCCTGATCCGCGCAAGAGTTTGGTGCCTAGGAAAGTCATACGGATGCACCTCAGCTAGTACTTCTTGGACGTGGAGTATTGGTGGGTCACACGGATGCACCTTGGTCCATGCAAGAGTTTGGTGCTCACCTCAGCTAGCACTTCTTGGACGTGGGGTCTCGACAAGTCACACAGATGCGCCCTAGCCTATGCAAGAGTTTAGTGCCCACCTCAGCTAACACTTCTTGGATGCAGAGTCTAGGTAGGTCCCACAGATGTGCCCTGGTCTGCGTAAGAGTTTAGTGCCTACCTTAACTAACACTTCTTGGACGTGGAGTTTTGATAGGCCACACAGATGTGCCCTGGTCCGTGCAAGAGTTTGGTGCTCGTCTTAGCTAGCACTTCTTGGACGCAGAGTGAGTTGGGGGTTGTAGCTTGTTGCTTATGATTCGTGATCTCACAGTTTGTTTGGCATGCTTCTATTCACTTTGTCTGTGACTCTTTGTTTCTGCCACTGTCCCATGTAATCATTTTTGCCTTAGTAAGTGTCTTCGCCAAGCTGGTGATAACTCACAGTTGGCATTCGATGAACCGTTGAATTATGAGTATTTGATGGGTTCCCAAATCCAATGGTGAGTTTCCCCCTTTTATTTATCATTTGAAACTCATAGCTTTTAAATTCTCCTTCTTCATCTTCTCCGTTAAGCTAACGTTCGGTTGTCTTCATCCGTTACTATCGGTATTGTCCCGGCCAACTAGGTTCATGATTCGAGTTTTGCCTTTCGAAAGCTAGTTTTGCACACTTCTCGAATCCTTTTCTTCGGTTGAAATGGTGAGTTCTCTCTTTTTAATCTGTGGTCTCCATATGTTGTTTCACGATTTATATGAGGCTTGTTTGCATATGGTTAGAAAATCTAAAATGTTAGTTGAAGTTGGTTGCTTATGGATTTTCTTATGTTTGGTGTCTCTCTTGTTTGATTTGTTAGTAGCCTTTAGGGCTTTCAATTGCTATTTCAAATTCTTCATCAATTTTCTGTGTTTCAACATCCCAACAGTTGAGTCTCCCTTGAATTCTAAAGTCTGAGCCTTAGATATGGTGACTGGAGGCATATGTATGGCTTACCGTACAAGAAATTTCTAGTCTTAATTTTCTCGATATGGTCTGCCTTCAGTGACCTGACCATCTCTTCTTTTTTATGTAGATGGTAGCTCACAAACGTAGATGTCATCGAATAGGAAGTGATGAGGAACTCGACTCCCTAATGTAGAGTGTAAAGCTGGTGTGACGCGATAGTGAAGCAACCTCAAGGAGTGATGAGGTCATTGGAGAGTTTAGCACTCATCCAGACCCCATTGGGGGCCTGGAAGCTGTTACTAGTTAGCAACCTTTAGAACATCCAATGTTCAATTTGCATGTTTCAACCATCCGCTTTCACAAGCTCTAGACCATGATCTGGACATTTCAGCTCCCCAAAGGATGTTGAGTCATGGAGCCCTCCCTTGACAATGACGCTGCTTATCCGCCCCGTGGGTTCATTACCATTAGCCATCAGCACCTTGTTGCTGGGTTTAGGTTCCCAGTGCAACCATACATCATCAATTTTTTGAATAAAATCAAACTTTGCATGTTTCAGCTTACCCCAAACTCTTATGCCCAGCTCACCTCCTTGGCCCTGATATACCTGAAGAATAATCTTCTACCGCCATCGGCCGAGGTTCTCTACTACTTGTATAGTATCAGGAGCGCAGGCTTGTTGGACAGGATTTATTATCTTTTGGCATGACCAATCGAGCATAAGAAAATCTTTCCTCAGGGTGACGCCAAAGGTAAGTCCAACGTGGAAAATTACAAAACCCGTTAGTTTTATGTATCCTATTTGTCCCTATGTGACCTTCAAAATTTCAGTTTTATCCTTACTCTTGGTGAGCCAGCTAAGGACATGCAAGTTTGACAACCTAGTTCATATTTGATTCTCTGATTCTAACTTTGTCTCATTTTGCAGACGGGATTGGCAAGAAGCCAACCCTTGAGGCTATGGAGCTCGGGATCTTAGATCAGTTCATTGCTTTGGATGATCTTCAGAAGGACTTCCGTTTTGATGAGAATCTTTTGTGCTCTCATAAACTCATTTCGGCTGTAGGAACTGAGCTCACTAGGGAGATAAGAGTTCGTCATGTTAAGGAGGTCAGTCTAGCAAACTTTGAGGATTACAAAAACATAATGAAGCTTATCCTTAGGAGGCCACCATCCGATCTTGATGAGGAGACCCCACTAACTCTAAATGTTGATGTCCTCCTTATTGCTAAAAGCCAACTTTCAGCCTTGGCAGTAATACCCTCGCAGAAGCCGATTTCTCCCTCGCATCCTAAGGTGGTTGCTACAGCTGGGATTGTTTCCCCCTTTGAGCCCCCGCCAAAAAATGAAGGAGGGACAAGGGGAAGAAAACTATTGCTGTCTGGAAGCGAGCTACGTTAGAGATCGAGGGTGAGGAGTAGCCTACTGAACTTGGCTCAAAGATGGAGGAACACTAGGATTGCCTCCTAAATGATGCCAGTGCAATCCTAGGGCCCTATAAGAAGGCCAACGTGTTAGAGTCTAAGGGCTACTCACTCAAGGGATTGGCGAGCTATTTATCTCATCATAGCCTACTGGTAAGTTAGGTCTTTTTACCCTAGTTCTTTTGCCTTTTTTGTAATCTAATTTAACCATTTTGTTCTTTAAAACTCGCTGACATTGATGAAGCTGCACAAGGTGCTTCGAGCTCAAGCTAAGGAGAAAGTAAGTCTGGTGGATGATCTAGCCATTATCACTACTAAGGTATTGGAATTGAGGGAGAAAACCAAGGATCCTGAGGTTGCCTTGTCTAGTGAGGCAACGAATCATGAAGCCATTACATTAAACCTTAGTAGAACAGGCAATGACCTGACAAAAGCAAGGATCAACCTGGACTTAGCTTTTCGACAGGCTAAACTAGCTGTAAAGCGAGCCGATATAGCATATCAGCGAGTAGGGGTAGTGGAGCATCTAGCAAGAGCAACAAAGCAGTGAGCTGAAAGTGCTACGAAAGAGCTTGAGGTGGCTAGGGAGGAGGCTACTAAGGTGAAAGCAGAGATAGCCTCACTAGTTATGACAGCAGTGGAGAAGGTGAAATTTGAAACTAGTTCCTCTTTCCTCTTCACCTTGTGGGAGCAACATCTGGGGATGGACTTCTCCTTTTTCAGATAGAAGGCCTTTAAGGTTGTTGAGCGTTTCAAGAAGAGGGTTGCTAAAGCCAAATCTTGGAAAAATGATGCAAAGTCTTTAGTTGAAGTTCCTCCCCTGAAGGATGTCATTGAAAAGGAAGGCGATTCGTAGATTGTGGGGATCATTGGTGACCAAGTGGTGGACAACCCTACTGCTCCTCTTATTGGCTCTTTGCCCCAAGAAGGCTTAGTTCATGAAGATCTAGCACTTTAGGCTGTGACATTGTATAACTTTATATTTTCCTTCTTAAACCTTATATTGAACTTCAGACTTTGTATAAATTCATTTTGTTGAAGAGAACTTTGAATGAGCTTCTACAATATTCTTACTTTATTTTCTCTCAATCTCTATATACTTGAATGCCTCATACGCATAACTTGGTGAATTTATGCGAAAATGAATACCCAATGGGTCGTACTTAACACCCTTCGTCTGTTAAATAGCTTGCTTCCTGTGCAAGGCTTTATTGAGATTTTATTCAAAACCAATCAAATACATGTGTAAAGATTCAAAGAATCGTTTAAGTACTTTCACTTATTTCTGAATAATTTTTTTACAAAATTAGGATCTTTATTGGTAGTAAGGACAAAGTGCTCAGTGTTTCAAGCCCAAGCACATTCGTCAAGTGATAAGCTCCATTACCAATGACTTTTTTGATGAGATATGGACCTTTCTAGTTTAGTCCTAGGGTCCCCTCACTGGCTTTATGAGCTCCAGGGAAAATGAGGCATAGAACGAGATTGCTAGGTTTGTAGTTTTGAGCTCAAACCTTTTAGTTATAATACCTTGCAACCTGTTGCTGGTAGGTCATGATCCTAAGGTGGGCTCTTTCCCTTGTCTCTTCTATTAGATTGAGATTCACAGTGAGTAGTTGGTTGTTGTCATCTAGATCAAAAGCTAGTCTTCATTATGATTCCACTTCAAGTTCTGCTAGGATCATTGCCTCAAATCTATATACCATCGAGAAGGGAGTTTCTTTTGTGGTGCTACAAACTGTGGTTCTGTAAGTCCAGAGCACCTTCAGTAGTTTATCTGCCCATACTCCCTTCTTGGCCTCCAACCTCTTCTTCAAGATCTGTTTGATGGTCCTGTTAACAACTTCAACTTGTCTGTTGGCTTGTAGATGGTTTATAGTTGAGAAGCTCTTTATGATTTTGAGTTTATCGCAGAACTTGATAAACTACTCACTATTGAATTGGGTCCCATTATCGGTTACAATATGTTAGGGGACTCCAAATTTACAAATAATGTTATTCCATATGAACTTTTCAATCTTTGCAGAAGAAATCTTTATGAGCTCCTTTGCCTCAGCCCACTTGGTGAAATAATCCACAACTATCACTGCATGTTTATAATTTTTGTGAACTATTGGAAGTGGTCCAATTAGGTCTATACCCCAGATCACAAAAGGCCATGGATTAACCATTTGCTACAAGTAGGCTGGCTGGGCTCATGGGATCTTCACAAATCTTTGGCATTTATCTCACTTCTTAACAAGATCAATAGCATCTTACTTCATCATGGGCCAATAGAATCCTTATCGGAGAGCCTTTTGAGCTAGTGAAAGCTCCCCAGCATGCTGGCATGAATTTCACTTAAGATGATGTTACAGTCCTGGCAATCAATGCATCTTAGGAGCAGGGTTGAAAACCCTCTTTTGTACAACATATCATCATAGATGTAATATTTGGCCACTCGAGCTCGCAATCACCATGCCTCAAGCTTATTTTCTGGCAACCTGTCATTCTGCAAGTAGTCGATGATTGGGCCCATCAACGAGTCCTGGGCTACAATAATTGCCATACAATATCCTTTTCTTCTATACTCAGGGACGAGAGGAATTCTACTGGGAATGCCCTTAGGAAGTTAGCATTTTCGATCATAGCCAGGCAAGCCAAAGCATCAGCATGCGTGTTCTAGGCTTGCAGTATCTGGTTGATTTCATATTGTTGAAAGGAGCTTAATAATTCTTGGACTTTTTGGAGGTAGATGGTCATTTTTGACCCTCAAGTTTGGTACTCTCCTCACATATGGTAAACAATGAGCTGGGAGTCATTGAAGATTTTTAACCTTTCAGCTCATATTTTTCTCGCCAATCACAGTCCAACTAATAATGCTTCATATTTAGCCTTGTTATTCGTGGCTTAGAAGTCAAACCTTAATGCGTAGAGGAACTTGTGCCCTTTAAGACTAACGAGAAGCACCCCGGCCTCGGTCTTTTGTTCGCTTGATGACCCATTAACATATAATTCCCATCACCAAGCTTCTAAGGTCTCTTCTTGCTCTTGTATAGGCTCAGTGAACTTCACAATGAAGTCTGCTAGAGCTTGCCACTTGATTATTGGTCTAAGCTTATATTTGATATCGAACTGGACTAGCTCGATTGCCTATTTAAGTAATCGACCTGAAGCATTTGTCTTTTGTAAAACTTGTCTGAGAGAGAATTGCATAAGCACCTCTATGTTATGTGCCTAAAAATAGGGTCGTAGCTTTTTGGATGCAACTACCAGGCAGTAGGCAAGTTTCTCCATGGGTGAATACCTTATCTTAGCGTCCAGTAGTCTCTTGCTCACATAATAAATTAGGAACTGAGCTCTACCTCCTTCTTGCATTAAGGTTACACTAAAGATATACTAGGATACTCCCAAGTAGATGATTAGCTTCTCACCCTCTTTCGATTTGGACAAGAGTGAAGCTCATTTGAGATATTCTTTGAGTTGTTGGAAGGCGACTTCACATTGTTGTGTCCATTCAAACTTCTTCACCTTTCTCAGGTTATCGAAGAAGGGAACACACTTATCCGTTGCCTTAGAGATGAATCTACTGAGCACTGTGACCTCGTCGTTTAGGCTTTGCACATCTTTGGCTCTAGTAGGGGATCTCATGTCAAGGAGGGCTTTAATCTTTTCAGGATTTGCTTCAGTCCCCCTGCTATTTACCATAAAGCCAAGGAATTTTCCTAAAGTGACCCCGAATGCACATTTATGTGGGTTCAATTTCATTCAGTACTCCCTCAGGATTTGGAACATTTCCCCTAGGTTACGGACATGGTTAGCGACCTATTTGAATTTCACCACCATGCCATCCACGTACACCTCCATCATTTTTCCAATTTGATCTTTGAACATTAAATTTACCAACCGCTGATAAGTTGCTTCTACATTCTTTAGTTTGAAGGACATCACTTTATAGCAGAACAATCCACAGTCAGTGATGAACAAGATGTATCTTTCATCTTGTATGGCCATGGGGACCTGATTGTATCTTGAGTAAGCATCTATGAAGCTAAGGAGTTAATGTCTTGCTGTCACATCCATGAGCTGGTCAATTTTGGGTAGGGGGAAGCTATCTTTTAGGCATGCCTTATTAAGGTCTGTGAAGTGAATAAAGGTTCTCCACTTCTCGTTCTTCTTCATAACTAACATAGGATTGGCTATCCAGGTCGGGTAATGGGCTTCTCGAATAAACTTGTTAGCTAAAAGCTTATCCACCTCCTCCTTTAAAGCTATGTAGCATTTGATGGTCATGGACCTTCACTTTTGGCGAACTAGCTTATGGCGAGGGTCAATGTTTAATCTATATGATATGACCTTTAGGTCATTTCCAGCCACGTCTTCATGGTTCCAGGTGAAGACGTCAAGGTTTGCTTTAAAGAACTTAGTTAGCTCCGCTTTCAAACATGGGGAGAGATTCTTTTAGGCATCTCTTGGAATCTACCTCACTGACTCGAACATCCTTGAGTTCTTCTGCTAAACCAGTCATCTTTTCATCATCTACTTCACAAGGATCTAGGTCATGGTTAACCTTAGTCGAGGTTACAGGTCGTGGCTCTCCTCCAGAAATCACATCAATCTTCTTCCCTCTTACCCCCATTTCAACCGCATCTTTGTAACAACGTCTGGCCACTTATTGTTCTCCTCGTACACATCCAAATTTGTTAGAGGTTGGAAACTTGATGATAAGCATTTTGGGTGATATGACTATATCTAGGTCAATCATCACTGGTCACCCTAACACCACATTATATGCTAATGGAGAATCAATGATAAAAAAATTGGTTAGGGCTGTGGCCTGGCAGCTTGAATCTTCGAGGGTAGTTGGAAGTCTAATTTGCTCCACTGGTATCATTGTGTCTCTTGTGAAGCCAAAAAGAGGTTCTGGTGAAGGCTGAAGCTAGTCAGGGCCTATGCCCATTTGGTCAAAACATTGCATGTACATCACGTTCATCGAGTTGCCTATGTCAACCATGATTCTCTGCACCTCAGCATTGCAAATTTTGGCCCAAATGACCAGTGCATCATTGTGTGGAAAACGTACTCCTCAAGCATCTTCGCTAGTAAAGGTGATGCAAACAGAGCTTGTTCTAGCATTTTTTATCGGTCCTCCAGCTTTATTGTGTCTTGTGAGTAAAACATGACCTTTCTCTCTTACATACCGCTCGTGTGACCTCTTTGACATTCTGGTAACGTGAGGTCCACCTTGGATGGTGAATATGGTTTTGATCGAGGGTGCCTCCTCGTGGTCAGGGGCCTGTTGATGTTGATGCTGGGTCAGTTGTTAAGGTCGTGAAGGTCGTTATCCTGAAGTCTGCACCATGTAATCCCTAAAACGACCTCTCTTAATGAGGCCCTTGATGGTGTCCTTAAGTGCCCAACAGTCTAAAGTATTATACCCGACCTCGTTGTGATAGGCACAAAACTTATTTTTGTTTCTTTGCTCAAGGGGAGCTTTTAGGGGCTTGGGCCTCCCAAAGTTTTCATTGTCCCTCTCTATTGCAAAAATTTTATCTGGGGTGTCCGACAGAATGCTGTAGCTGTCGTAGTGACCATGGCACAATGGTTGCTCACCCCTAGCCTTTTTTGCAACCTGACCATCAGCACCACCCTTTTGACCTCCCCTGCTGCTTCTGCCATTATTTCTTTTTTTACCCCGAATGGAGCCATTCGACTCATCTTTTTTATTAGGCTTCTTCAAGTCGAAAGTCTCTTCCCACCTAATCTCTTTGGTTGTTTGCTCGTAAAACTCTCCCAAGTCCTTCACTGAAGACTTGTATATGCTCTCATAGAGTTTGCCGTCCTTATGGAGCCTAACCGAGATGGCTGTGAGGATGCTCCCATCTGAAAGGTTTTCCACATTGCTAACCTCATGGCTAAATTAAGTAATATAATCTTTTAGTAATTTATCTTTCTGCTGAAAGATTGTCATGAGCTGGCAGGATGGTGTGAGCTACCTTTTTAATGCTTTGTATCAATGGAGGAATCTTGTCTGGCATTCCTCCCAGCTATGAATGCTGTGAGCAAGAAGGCTCCTAAGCCATATCCTTGGTATTTCTCCAAGGGTGGCGAGGAAAACACGACATCTGACCAGTGGATTGGTGGTTTGGAGATCCATTTGGACATTAAAAGCTTCCAAGTGGTTGTATGGGTCATTATCCCTGTTATATGGCAGGATCTTAAGGACCTTGAATTTTCAAGGAAGAGGTTCTCTTTCAATTTCTTTGGTGAATGGCGTCCTCTTCTCATAGTGGTTCTGACTGCTCTAAGCTGCGGGTCATTTCTCTAATTGCCTTATCCTCTAAAACAGCTCTTTGATCATTGGGTCCTGAGTCTCAGACTGATGGCTGGTGGTTTGTCGACTCCTGTTTCCTCTCTGGTCATAGGAATGGCGATCTGAGATTTTATGCCTCCTGCTATCTTTGTGACCAGGTGAGTAGTGATCCAACCTTCGTCCATAATCAATCTTGTCCAAACTTTCTTCACGATGCGAGCTCTCAGGTCTCTGATCATCTTCTTCATCCTCGCAAGCCCAATGGACTTTTGACCTTAGTCACGAATTGGATGAGTGGATTGAGCCAGCTCACTGGTGTTCTGCTCTAACAAGCCCTTCTTATTGAGCTCCTGGTTATTGGACCCTTCCTCCAGATACAATGACCTCAACTTGTCTTTGTGTGCCCTGGGCCTATGCCTGCACTAGTGCCCTCACCATATTGGTTAACTCCCTCATGGTGTTCTCAAGTGCTTCTTGGTGCTGATGCCATGTTTACATCCCATCGGCTCCTAAGGTGACAAGCTGGTGAGGGGTCAGTGGTGCCATGCTGGTGGCAGTACCCACTATAGGGCAACAGAAGTGCCTGTAGTAGGGAGGACAAAGCCTTCATCTGGTATCACTTCCTATTACCATTATGGTTATTTAACAAATCACAGAAAAAGAGGAAGTAGTTTTAGGGCTTATCCTCTAGTGCTAAAATGTTAACGGTGAAAATTGGTCAATGGGTTAAGTCCAGTGTATCCCTAAACTACAAGTTGTAAGCATGTGAGTATAAGAAAGGAAAAGATAGGAGAAAAGGGAAAACAATGAACACTATAAGCTTTTTATTGTGGTTCAACTAAAGTCAGTGTGACCTTACATCCACGATGGTATTATATTAGCTTTGTACGGTGGTTTCCCTATTTCATTCAACAGAGTTACAACATACAGGCTCTCTCACTATTTTAGCATGGTTTCTGCATGTATTTTCACTTCACCCCTTACAATGATCTATCCCCCTATTTATAGAAGCAGGGAGGGTTACAAGTGTAATTTGACAAATAGCAAAACTATCATTTTCGCAGCTACGGGCAATAAATGCTTGACGGGTAATAAATGCTTGGCATTTCACTGTCAGATTTTGGAGGCTAATATGTCGATTTTGGAAGCTAACTTGTCGATTAGGGGAATATGCCTTTAGGTGTTGACTAGACCTTGATATTCCATACCTAACACTTGAGGCAGCTCGTTTGGCAGTCCGAGCTTGTGTTGGGTGGTCCGCTGACTACAAGGGTTGGTCTCGCACTCGAGCTCAATCGGAATGAGTCCACTGACAGGTGGCTGAGGCAGCATACTTCGCTTGGCGAGTTGGAATCTGTCAATGAGCTGGGATCTCTGTCTTGGTCTCGTCCTGCACTTGGGGCTCGTGACTGGTGAGCTAATGTCTTTTGTTAAGTGACCTCAGTTTTGGGGTGATCTGGGTTCTTTCTGATTAAACTTGTCTCTTATTAGGCCTCGGCTAACCCATTTCACATCATCTAGAAAATACTTATAATAGTTAAACAACTTTTTTTTTATATTTTAGAGATATTTTGTAAATTGACTTTTTAAAGAAAAAAAACTCTCTTATGAAAAAATTCTTGGAGTAATGTACAGGTTTATTTAGCATAAATAGCTGTTAATTATTTTATTAATGACTAGCTATTAACTGAAAGTTATTATGTTAGTTAATTGTATTAGAAATATTTAACAAAATTAGCTATTGAACTTATTCATAAGTGTAAAATGGCATAAAGAGACATGTTAGTATTAATAGATATACGAAGTAAATTAATTTATTTTTTATTTTAAGACAATATCATGTTGATACAATCATAATATTTAAAATAAGAATATAATTACCTAAGATATTATATTTTTATTTATTTACTTATTTTTTTATGTATTTATATTGAAATAACAACCACTAGCCAGATATGAAGTGATATGCAAATTGATTTTTTTTCCCTTTTGATTTTGTAAAAAAAGAATAAACATTGAAAATAATATAATATTATAAAAATATTAATAAATAAAAAATGAGAGAGAATGAGCTTGAGATTTTTTTTCTTGGATCAACTTTTCAAACTATTTGAGCTTATATAATTATGATACATGTTGTCGATTAACTAAAAGAATATAGGTAAATTGGAAAAAATGGAAAGCTCTCTTTTGAAAAGTTATATGTTACTCTATGAAACTTATAAAAAAAAAAAATTCTTCAAAAAGTTAGTTTATTGGATACTTCTAAAATATAAAAAAGAACTATTTGATTAGATCAAGAAGTTAAAAGGTAATTTTTTTTTTAGTGTGCTAAACATATATTATAGCTTTTGAGAAAAAAGATGTCAATTTTATTTTTTTAATTTATCTCTTTTCTTTTGATTAATTAATAGCATATGGGCCTATTGGCAATCAGCTGATTAAATTAGTTATTAGCTTATTGTATTATCGGTTAGTTGATAATTAATTGTATTAATTGATTTGACCGATTGATAACATTAGTTATTTGTATAAAGATGTTTGATAAATTTAACTATTTATTATTAATTATTTATATGTAAAATGATATATAAGGACATAAGTATATTTTATTATTTATTTAAGTATTTTTTTATTTTAATAATATTTTATATTTTAATATATTATTTATTAGATTAAATCTTCTTCTAAAAAATAGGTGATTGTAATTTATTATTGATTAGATTTTCTTTTAAGAAATAAATACATAATTTATTATATTTATTAATTTTTCATTTAAAAATAAATAATTATGATTTATTATATTTATTAAAATTTATTTTAAGAAATAAATAATTATAATTTATTATTTATTAGATTTTCCTTTAAAAAATAGTTATAATTTATTATACTTATTAGATTTTCTTTTAAGAAACAAATATAATTAATCATGGGAAATTGTATTTTTTTATACATTGAATGTAAATTGCCTAATTGAAAAAGTTGAATTCTGTAACTTTTTGAAATTAACTTTTTAAAAGTCAATTTACTGCCTCAGAGAGTTATTTACCAAACACTCAAAATAACAAATTAACTTGATCAAATTGTTAAAACCCTTCAGATAAACTAAAAACTGATAAAAACCTATTTACCAAATACTCTCAATAGTTAGCTTAACAACTACTTGCGACAAACAACTCTAAATCAATTTTTTTTTTTTTTGTGAATGAAAAGTAATTTCATTAAACACCAATTGCTTATGATTATAGGCCTCCTCCACTGCATGAAGGACTTGTGAAATCGAACCTAAACCACTCATGATTACATTAAATACCCAATGAGCATATTCATAAGTTGTCATATTACACATATGTCTAATCCAAAACATAGAACTAGCTAGATGTTCCTTTAAATAAGTTTTGATGTCTTTAACTAATGCTAAAACAGACCAACGACAAGTAGAAAAATCAAGAATAATGTCAACAATAACTTTATAATCACTTTTTATAAGAACTTCAGTACAAGGCAGTATTGTTGCAATCTCACATCCCTTTAGCAAGGCTTTTGCTTCTGCCTCCATAACAGATTAGGACTTCAACTTCTTAAACCACATACCTTGAACAACATCAAACTCATCACGAGCAAGCATTGCAACTACCACTCTCCCACCTTTCCAACCTACATCCATAGTCAATTTTAGGTAGTCTTTTGGAGGTGGGTTCCAGGAAACTAATAGATGCTGTTGAGTGGGATATTCTAGTCCACCAAGAAGACATAATTCTATATGAAGACCATTCTTTGCCAGAATGCCTATACAGTTCAGGTCCACTGTTACATTATCAAGGATTAAATTATTCATAGCCTCCTAAACTTTTTTAAAAATGATGGTAACAACTATTGCAACTCTGGTCCAGTTATAAGCATTTGGGAAAGATCCCAATCTACTGCTAACATTCATAATTGTTGTCAAAAAATCCAAAGGGTTAGTGAAAGACAAATTTTGCATATGTAAATGAAGTAAATGAAACCAAAGTAGCCTTGACACATCGCATGCTGCCATAACATGGAGGTCAGTTTCCAGAACAAAAATATACAATGCACAAATTACACCAGAGAGACTAGCAAACTACTGAATCCAAACTCTCATAAGAATCACACCCCTTGTGAAATGCCACAACATAATCTTCAAACAATAATGGATCAAGGAAGACCACAAATTTTTGTCAAACACAAGCCTACTCTAGATCAAAATAATAAGCATGGCAAGCATAGGATGTTGATTAGATAGTAAACTGTCTTGAAGATTCCAAGACCCACACCATTTTATCTTCACCCTTTTGTGGAACCTTAAGCTCTATAACTTTGTCCATTTCTTCTTCAATAAAGATACTACAAACTAAGGTTTCATTCTAGATTTTTATTTAAGGAAGCCACAAGTCTTTAAGGCATAAATCTATACACTTATTTGAATAAGTAACTGGTTTATAATTAACAGTAGTTGGGAGCCAAGGTAAATTATTAATTAAAAATCCTCCTAATCAAACCAACATGCATGCCCTTTTTTGGGTGTTAACTACCCCCACTATCCCGTTCTATACCCATGACCTTGATTTAAATTAAGATAACTACAACAAGCTCACATTATGCAGATATTTAGCCCTGAAACAAATCACCCATAAACGGTCCAAATCTATTTGTAGTTGCCAAGCTAGTTGGGTTAAATGGGCTGCATTAATATTCGAAAACTGTTTGAAGCCTAAACCTCTATAATTGGGTAGCACAAATTGGCCTATCTTACAGGCATGAAATAATATGATTTATTTTCATTAGCTTTCCACAAAAAATGTGTAGGTAATGTATCTAACTTATTACAAACAACCATAGGAACCTGTATAATTGACATCATATAATAAGGCAAATGTTGTATAATTAAATTAATAAATGTTGCATGCCTAATCCAAGACAACATTTTCTATTTCGAACCTTGGAGTCTTGATTGTACTTTATCCAATAGATACCTAAAATCTTTTGATTTATGTCTCATAACAAATAGTGGAATTCTTAAGTATTTAGCATCACAATTAATACCATTAAGCCCTAAAATCTTGTACATATCTCTTCTAGCACACCATTTAGTATTCGGAGAATAAAAGATACCAAACTTATGATAATTGAATTTGACTAGACCATCCTTCATACTTAGACAAATAGTTCTTAAGATTTTGTGCCTCCACTGTATTAGCCCGTAAAAAGATTATGATGTCATCAATGAACACTAGGTATAAGATGGACAGAGCAACCTTGACTATTTGAACCCTACTAATCTGACCTTATTGTACTCTTTTTTAAAATATGTGTAAACACCTTAGAACATAGAATAAACAAGTTTGGTGACTATGCATCCCTTTTTCAAAGTCCCCTTATAAGTTGAAATCTACCATAAGGACTTCCATTCAACATAATTGAAAAATGATATTGTAGATAGGCATTGAGCAATCCAATGTATGGATGTGGATGAATACCCAACTAATCATAAGACTTCCAAAACAAAATCCCATTCAACCCTATTATACGCCTTTTGTGTATCAAACTTTATACCCATTAGACCTCTTTGCCTTTTCTTCTTTTTCATAGTGTAAACTAATTCCTAAGCTAATAAATTGTTATTATAAATCCATATTCTGTTAGTGTAGTTGGGTGCCCTAGACCAATTTGATTGAGTACTATCGCATCCACAACTAAACAATCTGTGGATTAGATATAAAG
>JANHAO010004981.1:0-23313 GCA_026873985.1 Saraca asoca | reverse complement strand
GGATTTCTCCTTCTTTAGTGGGAATGTTCATGAAACCATTAAAGGCATTGAGGAAGATGAAAAGATAACTTCTCTCAATGAATATACATGGCTTACAGGTGAAGTTTCTTTTACTCAGGGCTTTATTCAAAAAGAGAATAGCTTGCAGGTCGTGGAGGCTACTAACGATCAAATGATGGATGACCTACTCATCCCATATACTGATCCTCCAACCCACAAAAGCTTAGCTCCTGAGGGCCAATCTTCTTAGCAGGCCATGACATTGTAATTGAGTTCCATTCTTGAACTTCCATATACATTCACCTTATTGAAAGAGGTTTTTTTAATGAAGATATTTTTGCTTTGTTCTTTGGTTTCCATGATTGAATGCTCCATTGACTACATGTAACATTTCTACTAGCAGATCATAGCTTAATAAATATTTGTCAAATCAAATGCTCAGTAAATTGCATTAATGCACCTTTAGTTAACTAACCATGACAATGTATATTTACTGAGCAAGGCAATGTATATTTGTCCACTACCCACATCAATGTATATTTACCAAGCAAGGCAATGTATATTTGTCAAATCAACCATGACAATGTATATTTGCTTGAGCAAAATAATGTATATTTGATGGGTAGATCATGACAATGTATATATGCTTAAGCAAGATAATGTAAATTTGTTAGGTACTCTTGGTAAATTGTGCCTTAGCTAGTAATGAAGTTAGTGATCGGGCATGTCGTATGAGAACTCAGCAATCATGCTACTTAATAGATTGTGCCATATCAATCTTATTGCTTAGTGGATAGCAGATAATGATTCTTTGGTCGATTTAAATGAGCATTGACTAACAAAATGGAGAAAATGATTCTTTGGTCAATGAATATCAACTTATCAAAATGGCTTTTTCGACCCAAGGATAGTTTGCTTCCTGTATAACACTTTGAAAATTCATTTAAAATTTATTCAGATATTAATAAGTAGGGATATAATGTCAAAAGAATTAAAGGGTGAGCTAAAATTTACTGATAGTAAGGGTGGAGGTGCTCAGTATTCCAAGCTTGCGAGAATTCATCTCCATTCATATTTGCTAAATGATAACCTCTATTCCCTAAGTTTTTTTTTAAATAATGTAAGGTCATTCCTAGTCCAGATCTAGCGTCCTTTCACTGGCCTTGTGAGCTCTAGTAAGAATAAGATGCAACATGAGGTCACCAATTTTATAGCTCTGAACTCATACCTTTTTGTTATAGTACTTCACAACCCATTGCTGGTAGGTCACAATCTTAAGGTAGGCTATTTCTCGAGTCACTTTTATGAGATCAAGATTTACAATAAGTAGCTGATTATTGACTTCTGGGTCAAATGTTACTTTTTGCTGTGAAGTCACTTCAAGCTTTGCAGGGATCATAGTTTCGGATCTGTATACCATTGAGAAGGGAGTTTCTCTTATGGTGCTATAAGCTGTGGTTTTGTAAGCCCAAAGTACTCTCTGCAGCTCGTCTACCCATGCTTCCTTCTTGGCCTCCAACCTTGTCTTCAAGATCTGTTTGATGATCTTATTAATAGCTTCAACCTGCCCATTAGCTTAAGGACGGTCTATAGCTGAGAAGCTTTTCATAATTTTAAGGTCGTTACAAAATTTGATGAACTATTCACTATTAAACTAGGTCTCATTATTAGTCACGATCTGATGTGGGACTCTAAACCTACAAATAATATTAGCCCATACAAATTTTTCAATTTTTGAAGAAGATATTTCCACAAATTCCTTAGCCTCGGCCATTTGGTAAAATAGTCAATAGTGACTACCGTATATTTACAATTCTCATGACCTGTTGGGAGTGGTCTAATCAGATCCATGTGCTAGATCACAAAAAGCTAGGGCCTTATCATTTATTGTAGGTAGGCTGGTGGAGCTTGCGGGATTTTGGCAAATTTTTTGTATTTATCGCATCTTTTTACAAGGTCAAGGGCATCCTATTCATTGTTGGCCAATAGAATCCCTGCAAGAGTGCCTTTTGAGCTAGAGATAGCCCCTAGCATAGTTCTCGCAAATGACTAGCATGAATTTTCTTCAGGACGGTGACATAATCATTGCCATCTATACACCTTAGGAGCAGAGTAGAGAATCCCTTTTTATAAAACATGTCATCGAAGATACAATATCTAACTGCCTGAGTTTATAGACGTTGTGTTTTAAGTTTATCTTACAAGTAATCCAGGACTGGATGCGTCCATAAGTCCTTTATCATAGTAATCGCCATCACAGCATCTTTCTGGTTTATACTTGGTGATGGAAGGAACTCCACTGGAATTGCTCTTAGGAAATCTACATCTTTTGTTACGGCTAAATGAGCTAATGCATTTGCATGTGTGTTCTGAGCTTGTGAAATTTGATTGACCTCTTATTGTTGAAAAGAACCAAGCAGTTCCCTAACCTTTTGAAGGTAAATGGCCATTTTGGACCCTCTTGTTTAGTATTCATCTCACACATGACAAACTATGAGCAGGAAGTCACTAAATATTTTTAAGTTTTTAGCTCGCATCTCTTTTAGCTAAGGAGAGTCCTGCTAACAATACTTCATATTTAGTTTTATTATTTGTGGCTTGAAAACCAAATCTTAGTATGCAAAGGATTTTATGCTTTTTTGAGCTAATAAGAAGCACTCCTACCCCAGCCTTTTGCTCGCTTGATGACCCATCAACATACAACTCCTAATATGGAGCCTTTGGGTTTTTATTCTATCCTTTGCAGGTCTTATGAACTCCATAATAAAGTTTGCTAGGGCTTGTCCTTTGATTGCTAGTCTTGGCTTATGCTCAATGTTAAATTGAGCTAACTTGACTACCCATTTGAGTAAATGATTTGAAGCATCAGTCTTCTATAAGATTTGCCTTAGAGGGAACTGCATTAGCACCACTATGCTATACACTTGGAACTATGGCCTCAGCTTTCTTGATGTGATCATAAGGCAATATATAAGTTTCTCCATTGGGGAATATCTTGTTTCAACGTCTAACAACCTTTTGCTCACATAGTAAACCAGAAACTCTGCTCCACCTTCTTCTTGTATGAGGGCTATACTGAGAGCGTGCTGGGATACTCCCAGGTAAATGATGAGCTTCTCTCCTTCCTTTGGCTTGGACAAAAGAGGAGCTTGCTCATGTATTCTTTGAGTTGATAAAAGGAAACTTCACATTGCTTGGTCCATTTAAAATGCTTTACCTTTTTTAATGCATCAAAGAAGGGGACACATTTATCTATCATTTTCGAAATGAATCTACTAAGTGCTGTGACCTAGCCATTAAGGCTTTGAACATTTTTACTTTGATCAAGGACCTCATGTCCATTAGAGCTTTGATTTTTTTCAGGATTCACCTTGATTCCCCTATTGTTTACTATAAATTCAAGAAACTTTCCTAAAGCCACTCCAAATGCACACTTAAGTGGATTCAGCTTCATTCGATATTTCCTTCGAATTTGGAACATTTCCTTAAGATTGCGTACATGGTTGGTGACTTGTGTAGATTTCACAAACATCTTATCCATGTATACTTCTATTGTCTTTCTAATTTGTTCCTTGAACATCATGTTTACCAACCATTGATAGGTTACCCCTACATTCTTCAACCTAAAGGGCATCACCTTGTAATAATATAAGCCATAATTAGTAATGAATGAAATGTGTTCCTAGTCTTGTGGGTTCATGGGGATCTTGTTGTATCTTAAGTAAGCATCCATGAAGCTGAGGAGTTGATGACCAACAGTTGCATCGATGAGTTGATTAATTCTTGGAAGACAGAAGCTATCCTTTGGACAGGTTTTTTAAGATATGTGATCCTCTACTTTTCATTTTTTTTCTTCACAAGTACCGGGCTGGCTACCCAGGTCGGGTAGTGGGCTTCACATATAAACTTATTAGCTAAAAGTTTATCCATTTTTTCTTTAAGACTGACACAACACTTAGTAGTCATCAGTCTCCTTTGCTAGCGCACATACTTGTGATGAGGGTCTATGTTGAGCTTGTGTGACATAACTTCAGGATCAATTCCTACCATGTCTTCATGGTTCTAGGCAAACACGTCCAAGTTTGCCTTAAGGAATTCAGCTAGCTGGGTTTTTATATCCAGAGACAAGTTCTTTCTTAACTTGAGGCACCTTTCAACATCCGCCTTACTGACCCATATGTCTTCAAGCTCTTATATTGGACTGGTTACTTTTTCTACATCCATTTCATGAGGGTCAAGGTTGTGGCTAACTCCTATTGTACTCCTAACTTGTTACTCTCTACCAGATACCACATTAACCTTATTCCCTTTTATTCCTAGTTTGACCGTATCTTCATAGCAGCATCGAGCTACATGCTAATCACCTCATACACATCCGACTCCATTTGGAGTTGGGAATCTAATAGTGAGGGTCCTAGTAAAAGTGACCACTTCTAGATCATTCATAGCAGGTCATCCCAACACCACATTATATATGAGGGATAGTCAATAATTAAGAAGTTTACTAAGATAGTAGCTTGGCAGTCTGAATCTCCTAGAGTGATAGGGAGCTTGATTTGTCCTATTGGTAGTATTACATCTCCTATAAAGCCATACAGGGGCTATGGAGAAGGTTCTAATTTATTCGTATTTAGACCTATTTAATCAAAGCATCCCTTGTACATGACGTTCACCAAGCTGCCAGAACCGATCATTATTTTTCGTACTTCAACATTATCGATCCTAGCTCGGATAACCAAGATATCATTGTGAGGCAAATGTACTTCTCTTGCATCTTCACTTGTAAAAGTGATGCTATTTGAAGTCGTTTTAGCCCTTTTGGTGAGCCTCTCAATTTCGCCACGACTCGTGATTAGGACGTGGTTTACCTCTCACACGTAATGCTCATGCAACTTATTCAAAGTACCTGTGATGTGAGGCCTACCATGGATGGTAAATATTGTTTTCATCATAGGCACCTCCTTTTGTTTAGGGGTCCGCTGGTGCTATGGTTATTCTAGTTGCCAGGACTGTCGAGGTCATTAACCTACAGGCCACACTATATAATCTCACAAATGACCTCTTCTAATCAAATCTTTAATTGCATCTCTAAGTGCCCAGCAATCCGAAGTATTGTGCCTAACTTTATTGTGGTAGGCACAAAACTTGTCTCTGTTTCTAAATTTATTAAGGACTTTTGAGGGACTAGGCTTCCCAAAATCCTCCCTATTCCTTTCCGTTGCAAAGATCCTATCTTGTGTATCTAACAGGATGCTGTAGTTATCATGGCAACCTAGATGTTGAGATTGCTTGCTCCTAGCCTTTTTTGCAACTTGACTAGCTGAGCCATTATTTTGACTTTCCTTGCCCGTTCTGCCATTTCTTCTTTTTTTACTTTGGCTAGCAGTATTTGGCGCTTCTTTCTCATTGGACTTTCCTGGACCAAAGGTTTATTCCCATCTAATTTCTTTGGTAGCTCGTTCATAAAATTCAAACAAATCTCACACTAAAGACTTATATATGCTCTTGTATAGCTCATTATTCTTATAAAGTCTTGTCAAGATTGTTATCAAGATGCTTTTATCAAAAGGACTTTTTACATTGCTGACTTCATATTTGAAGTGGGTGATATAGTCTTTTAGTGACTCATTCTTTCATTGAAAGACCATTACGAGGTGGCAAGTTAGTGTAAGCTACCATTTTAATGCCTTGTATTGGTTAGTGAATCTCTTCTAACACTCTTCCCAACTACTGATGTTTCGCACTAGGAGATTCCTGAACCATGTTCAAGGTTAGGGATGGCAATTTTATCGGTGTCCCACTTATCCCTGGATATCCGCTCGTGATGGGTGGGTATGGGTATAAAAAAAATTATTCACGAGTGGGTACGGATATGAGAAAATACCTATACTTATACCCATTTACCCGTTTAAATAAAAAAAATAAAATTTTTTATTTAAATACTACTCAAAATGACATGATTTTAACGGGTATACCAACGGGTTTAAACCCATACTCGTGAACATTATTGAAAAAAATATTGGTACTTATACCCATTTACCCGTTTAACTAAAAAATTTTATTTTTGTTATTTAAACACTACTCAAAATGACATCATTTTAGCTAGTATATCCACGGGTATACCCATACCCACAGGTATAAACCTATACCCGCGAACATTATTGAAAAAAAATTTAGAATTTTTTTTTTAAATTTTGGCAGGTATTCGTGGGTATAAACCCGTACCCGTATCCACTACAGTGTTTATGGGTACAGGTAGGGTATGGGTATGATTTTTTCTGGCGGGTACGGGCATGGGTATTGTCATACCCACCCGAACCAGACCCGTTGCCATCCCTATTTGAGGTATGTCTCCAAGAGTAGCTAGGAAAACATGACAGTTGACCAAGGTATTGGTTGTCCAAAGATCCATATGTACATTAAATGCATCCAAATGATCGTAAGGATCACTATCCCTATTATATTATGGAATCGTGGGGACTTTAAATTTGTGAGAGAGAGGCTTCATTTCGATTTCACTAGTGAATGACATCCTCTCCTCATAGCATTCTCAACTACCTTGCGCTTGAGGGCGTTCTTCCAACTACTTCACCCTCTGGAGTAACTCTTTTATGATCGGGTCATAAGTCTTAGATTATTTGCTAGAAGATTGTTAATTTCTTCCTCCATGGTCATAGAAGTGACAATCTAAGGTCCCATGCTTTTTCTGCGAGTGTTGGCTTAACACATGCTCTTATCTGGTCCTGTTTGAGCTTTTCACTTGATGCGAATTCCTATATAGCTAATCATTATGATCTTCGTGGGCTAGGTTGACACCTGATCTTATCCGCAAGTTAGAGGAGTGAACTGAATCAGTGTGCTAATGCACTTGTCTAGCTAGCCGCTCCTCCTGAGCTCGATGTCGTGGTTGCTAGAGTACTCTTCCAGGCTCAACAACTCCAATCATTTTGTGTTAGAATTTTTACCATCTCAGCTAACTCTTTTATTGTGTTTTCAAGCATTTCCTGGTATTGGTGCCATGTTTGCACTGTACTAGATCCAATATAATAATAGCAGGTTGACGGTGGGGTGTCAGGGGTAAGCCAGTAGCTGTTCCTATTACAGGAGCTATGGAAGTGCCTGTTACAGGATGAACTAGTTCCTAATGTTGTTCAACATGATCCTCTTGTTAATTATGCGGGGTGCCAGAACTTCGGGTGGTTCTTCCTCTAACCATTACTGCGGAATGGAATATTATTCAGAACGTTGAAAATCAACCAGAATGCAATGTAGGCCCTCTTTCTAGCGCAAAAAATGTTGACAATGGAATTACCTCAACCAGAGAAGTTCTTGAAACCCTAAACTATAGTCTGATAATGTAAGGGAAGATATTGAGAGAGAGATGGAGATAGGAACAACAAGAAAGGCACCAAGAGTTTTTAATATGGTTCAGATAAAGTCGATTGATCAACCACTACATCCATAATAGTGTTATTTTTAGGAATGTGTTAACAGAGTTTTTGTGAGCTATTTCTAGCTTGATCTCTATTGTATTAGTTTTTTCATGCCTTTTGTATAATGATCTTAACCCCTATTTATAGTATTTGGGGGGTACAAGTTGGATGTAAAATAGTAACTAAAAAATGATTAATTAATTGCAAGTTGATTCTTGCTAATTGACGTCTACAATTTGGCCATGCAAATTGGTCCTGTTCTTGAGTTTAACCAAAATAAGTCTTCTGGAAGATAGCTGAGATGACATGTTTCTACTAGTGAGCTGGAGCTCATTGCCAATCGACCTAGAGCTACTGTCTCCATTCTACAAGCCGAGCTCATGCCTAGTGATTTGGTGCCTTTGCTTAGCAACCTCAGTTTTGGATGAGTTGGGCCTCTTCTAGTTAGATTTGGTTGTTGGGCTTTTGTTAGTCCATTTTGCATAATTCCAAAAATACTCATAACAATTCCAAAAGAGATTTCATGTATTTCACACCTCTTGATTTTAAGATGCTTGAGATTTGGAAAGGATGTGAGTGAATCAAAAAGTTTAGAAATCAAAGAAAAAAAAAACGAAGGGATCCTATACAATTTTGAGATGCATTATGGTAAGAAAGTCCTCAAAATGCAAATGAGGTGTTGTGTCAAGTTAAGAAAATTTACCTTTTTTTTTTATCAAGTTCAAAATGTAAGTTTAAGATTTGTTTTTGGGTATATAAAACTTTCAAGATATAAGAGAAGATAAACATTTGGTAAGAAAAATAATATTACTTTTTTTGTGATGAACTATACATTATTCCTTAATATTTAAGTGATAAAGGGGGCCTTATTATAAAGTATGAAATAAGATTAAGCATTTTACTTCTAGAAATGAAGCCTTCTCATTTTCTATGAAAGAAATGGCAGAAACTTTTGAGAGGAAAAATGTCTTGTTCAAGGATTCTCTTTGTGATGTATGTTGTTAGGTATTTAAGAGGAATGATGGATCTACACAAAGAATTTGGAGCAAAACAACTTTGTTATGGACCTTGTTATAAAATATGTAGTATTGAAAGGAGGATAAGTACGGAGATTCGAGGATTTAATGATAATGGGTATGGAAACGTTTATCCATAGAGATAATGGGACAAGGATGAGTAAACAATTTTTAAATGGGAAGGATATGAAAATCTTAGTCCCTAATCCATACCCTCCTCATAGTCATTTCTAATTACAAGTTATATAGTATTTTCACATGGATCTCCTCATTTTCTATAAGAAATAGAACTTGTGAGAGTTATTGATGGTGAAATCTGGTCAACTGCAGAAGAAGAACCGGGAGGCTCCAAGAGTTTTTTAATGTGGTTTGGCTAAAGTCCATCAACCCCTATGTCCACAGTAGTTTTATTTCTTTGTGTAATTTGATAGAGTTATAGTATCTTGTTTGTTCTATAATTCTCCCTCTTTTACAATGATTTCAACCTCTATTTATAATTGTTAGGGTGTTACAAATTGAATGCAAATCAATAACTAAAAATAAACGATTAAGTTACAATCCTGCAAGTTGATCCCTACAAGTTATTATTCGCAAGTGGATTCATGCAAGTTGGTTCCTTCTTGGATTTAACCACAGCAAGCTGATGGTTGGGAAAGTGTGTTTCAAGCTCTGGACTGGACTTTGTCCTTAACGACCTGAGGTTGTTGCCAATCCTTACTGGCCAATGATCTGAATCCGTATATTGGTGAGCTCGTGCCTTGCTCCAGTGACCTGGATGCTAGTTTAAACTGGGCCCTTATCTGCTAGACTTGTCTATTAAGCTCGTCTATTAGGTTTTTGTTAGCCCATTTGTGAGGTCTTAAAAATACCCACGACAAGAGTGAAATTAAGAAAGAAATTAAAAGATGAAGAAATTTTTTAGTGGATCTAGTATAGAAAACTATGGATCCTTCTGTACAGTTATTAGGGATGTAAAGAAGTTAAAATATATATGAGTTATTTTAGTTTGACTCCCATAAAAATTCAGTCTTGGTCAGTTCATTTAATAGATAAACGAATGTAAAAATTATATTAATTGTTATTTTAATTTCTTGTATGGTATTGATTTGCACATTTCATGAAATAAATAATTTAAAATAATAATAAAAAGCAATATACTTTGTTAATACTGCAAAATTTATAACCAAAATTCACAATTTTGGGTCAGACCAAGAACCTCCACTTTAGTAGCAAGCATCAAATCCATTTTAGCAATTTTAAACAAATTAAAATCCAAAATTTCAAAATATGCTCCTCTATGGTCTTACAAGACATATCACAAGTACCTTCAACAATGCTTGGAAAAAAATTTCCATCTACAAAAATGAAATATAATTTACCATTAATATCCACATAAGCGCAATACTATGGCTAATCATCTCTTGTTAAGCACAACTTACAGTTTCTCATTCTGCTCTACATACAATATCAGTCATTAATTAACACATGAATTAACACATCAAATCTATCTTTTTTTTTTATTTTGTCGGAAGATATTTTCTGTTAAAAACTTTTATTTATTTATATATAAATAAAGAATGTTATTACTATTTACATATTTGTGATTAATAAAATAACATATGATATTATAATAATAGAAAAAAATAACTTCTTCTAAAATAGTGAATATTTTTTTAATCATATTGTCTTATATGTAATATTGAATAAATAAAATATTTTTTAGTATTTTAAGATTTTATAATTATAATTAAATGAAATTATTTCATATTTTCCATCAAAACAAATATACTTTGACCATTGAAAATCATCTGCACTACATTTGCACATGGATCACCCATGTGAAGATCAGATTAGGATCCATTTCAGTTGTTGTATTTGACATTTGATTCATGTGAAATTCACATGAATTCAAAAGTTACACGTTTAGACGGTTAGAAACAGTAACCGCAGCTAACATCAAGTGAGGATTGGTGAGACTTTCCGGAAGCAGTTCCATCAGGCTGTTCAATACTTTGTCATAGTTGATAACATCAAGTGACTTCGAGTTAGGTGGAAGACCTTCAGGAAACGAATCAATTTCAGGCTATGTTACACAGGTATATGAGTATTGTACTTGACATGATATGGGTATATTGGTATGACATTTTTTAGAAAAAAAAAAAATTAGAGTATGAGTAAGACAAAATCTATAATATAAAAGTTAAAAATTTATTATTTATCTGTAATTACAAATAACATTATAAGAAAATAATAATACATATGATGAACAATAATAAAATTTATATAAAATTATTAAAATTTATGAAGATAGTATTAAATGTAATAGTCAAAAGTAAAGAAAAGAATATTTAACATTTTAAGAATATTAATTTCATAATTTATTCATTATCATTATTAAAAAAATATTTTTTAACTTCTGTTCATCAAAAGAAATATATACTTGATATATATTCTACAAGTATTCAATTTTTAATTTTAATATTTCTAAAAAAAAATGTATCCGATACATATCTTTAAAATACTAAGATGTCCTAGTACCCAATACATATCTGATATTGATTCGCTTGAAATTTCGACGTAGCCGTGCTTGATAGATTTCTAATCAGGTAGATATATGAACCTACCTTTAAGTTTGGGAGAAGAGTACTCATATGATGAGGTAATGATTTCCAGATGCTTGACATTTGAAAGTTGTCCATTGGGACTGTCTCAACTACCATCTATTTTCAATGTTTCAAGTGACTCATGTCCTTGTCGCACCGGAACTATAATTTTCTATAATCATATTCAACGAGGTGGACAAACAATATGAACATGAGACAATCTAATCTAAAGGTCTTACTCATTCTATCAATGCTCGATCGGTTGAAGTTGAGTTAAAAACGGTGTTGGGTAAATTGTCTCTTGACGATTGACTATTCCTTTGATAGAATGAACTAGGACATGTCAAGTAAGAGCTTCATGATCCAATTGTCTTAATAGACAAATGGTAAAAAACGTGATCAAGCCAACATAAATAATGTAACAGCACTAACCACCTAGCGAGATTCTTGCAAGCATATCTAATACAGTGAAAACATGTGATCACACACCATTTATCCAAAAGCATGCCAATTGGTATACTCGACACCTATATATACCACGAGATACTCACTCTTTAAATCATCTTACTTATACTAGTCGAAATTCTACTCAGATATTGACTTAAGCATCAGAGTGTGCTTGACAGACCATTTTCGTTGTATATAGCTAACATTCTTGTGCTTGCAAGTCACCATTCCGTCGAACCTTTTCCCCCTATTCAGCCTCAACATCTAAAGGAGTTTCATTTGGCACCATCTGTGACTTTTCTAGCCACTTATGTCTTCCCATCAATTTCATTCATGATCTTCATCCGCTTCGTTGCCCAATGAGCATTGCCACCGCAAATGAGCTAGAGACAATAACCATCATGACTAGATAGTCAAGGAAGGTCATTGAATAATGACTAAATTGGAGCGTGACATCCTGGTGGAGTATGTTCGCCAACTCAGGGATGAGCTTAGTGCTCTTTGTCATGCCCAAATGCAATTAACTCTGCCTTTACTGTTCTCCGATCTTTCGAGCCCTATTTGTAGAGAGGTCGATCCAACCACCTCGCCCATGCCTTAATGTCACAATTCAAACTTGTGACCAAATTTGACAGTCAAATATACTCATTTTAGACAAAACTTGGCACAGAAATTAAGCATGAAGAGAAGATCATGTGACATGAATTTGAGAGAAAATGCTCACATAGATTATTTTTCCTATTTTTTCCCTGTTTTGAGGACATTTATATAATTTTGACTAAGATAACTTGTCCAATGTGAGTAAATAAGCACATGGTTGTGATCCTTGGATTTTTATGTTTGTGTCGATATGTTGTGGCATGTTAAAACCTTTAGGAGTTAAGAGAAAAGTCCTTATGTCAACTAAGAAAAAGTATGTCTGCTTCTGCCATTTAGGCTTTGGCTTAGAATGTTCTTTGGGGAGAGTGTTTGGTGACCTGAAGTGGATATTGAGGCATTCGTCTAGGGGATCAAGTGTGCAGTCATGAGCCTCTTCTACACATTCAGTAGTCTGTATCGAGGCTTTTGGATGTGAATAAAGAAGTAACCCTTCTTCAATCGAAATATTATCCCATAGAATTTATTTCCTTTTGACCGCATTCGTCCATATTTATTCGAATTGCATGAACATATCATGATTGTCATTGTGTATAACTTGGTTGCCTTTATATGCGATTTGGTTGCTATGTGTTATGTGATTTGTACTTATGGTTGACTTGATATTCTATAAATTATGGGTGTTGCTTGTTATTTTCGAAACTAAGATGGTGTATGATCGATTGGCTAGCTTTTTCTCAGGTACTAATTGATTAAGTGCTGAGCAAAAAAATCTAAGTGTCACCTGTTCTGACAATCAAGCTACTGAACTGTGACACTCAGTTAGTTCAACCCCAACTCCTCTCTGAACACCATTTGCCACTACCTCCTTCACTGTTTTACTAGTATTTTCTATAATGCTTACTGCTCTTTTGCCAGGAATTATTAAACCATACCTATCCTCTACTTTCGGTGTCTCATTCCTATAAAACTCTTAGATCCAAACGCCAATTGGTCCCTTAGTCTTGAATGTTTCTACTGCTCTGTTGTATACAACTGACATCCACCACCATCTCACTTGTACCCATGAACTATATAACTTGATGAACCCTACTATAGACCTCACCCAAATATCCAAACAACTGTCCTTTTGCCAGGAAGAAAGCCATCCTTTCTTAACAGCTGTGATGGTTGCTCCGCTACCTACCCACTTCAAACCCCTAATCCCACATAGACCCATATGATGGCACAACTGATCCACAAGAGCACCTAGAAGTATTTTGAGCATGAATGTTGATATCAGGTGCTCCAGATGTTATAATGTATAGGGCCTTCTTCACAAGTCTTAAAAAGGCTGGCTAGCGATGATTCACAACTTTACCAAGACAGTTGATTGGTATTTTTTGGTAGTTGGCTAAGGTATTTTTTACACATTTTGCCACTAATAGAGCACCTCGAAAGATGTCAACTGCTTTAGGTCAACTTTTAGCAAAGGCTATTGGAGATCCTCAAAGAATACTTGGCTCGTTTCAATATGTTAGTGCTAGAAATTTGAGATCTCAATGAGGGAGTGGCCATGCATCAAATCAGTGTGGGCCTTCAATCAAGTCATTTCTCTCTTTCATTAGCCAAGTACCCTGCCATCTATCTCTCAAAGCTTTTGGCTTGATCAAAAAAGTACATCAATATAGAAGAAGTGGAACTTGCTTAGCAATAGATTGAGTGAATGCAATCTGATAGTATGCCTCCTAGAGAAAAACCTTCAGACTAAGATAAGGGACCTCCTTAAGGTCGGTTTAACAACTAAAAATTTTGAATGCACCGATCAATGGCATTGTGTAGGATGCTTGGGCAGCCAAATTGATGAAATTTCCTTTGCAAAAATGACACAAATACCCCTGATAGATAAGTCCAAATTTTGTAAGTTCCATCAAGATTATGGACACCTTATTGATGAGTGCATTACTTTGAAGGATGAAGTTGAGGCCTTTATAAGGTGTGGTCATCTATCAAAGTATAAAAAATTTCATGTAAAGAAAAGAAAGAAAGGGGGTAGAGAAAGAGAACATTCTCCACGGCCTAACAGAACAGATAGTAAGCAAATTGAAGTAGATTCCACCGTACTACGAGCAGTTATGGCAATAGAAGAAAAGATAAGAAAAGAACATTATGAGCCAATCTATTTTATGAAACAGGACTTTAGGGATATTGATAAGGATCATCATGGTGATTTCAACCCTATTACATAATTTCATTGTCAAGCATATACTCGTTGATCAAGGAAGTTTTGCCGATATTTTATATTTGCATGCTACTAATTTTTTAAATATTCTTAGAAGCATGTATAAGCCTTACACAGGTGTTCTAGTTAGTTTCAAAGGGGGACAAGTGTTGGTGGAAGGAACCGTCACTTTAAGATTGGCATTGGGAATCTGATCATTAACAAAAAATATTGATGTCACATTTCTCATGATAGACACTTCAAATAGTGCTTATAATGTCATTTTAAGCTAAATGTATATCACGCCTCGACCCACGAAACGTGATCGGCATAGAAGGTCACTATTAGGAAACCTCCTACAAGCCTAACCAAATAAAATGACATACCAAGACACACAATTACACCAATACTTAACTAGATATGCACATATACATTTCTACCAAAAATCTGACAGAATTTCCTCTAGTTTTTTGGATATCTAGGCACAAGGCCTATACAAACAAAAAGGGTTGCACGCCTGTCACAATCTGTATAACAACATGACAAAATATAGTGGCCTAAACTACATAATTTATATCCTATAGGGCATCTAGCAACCAAACACATGCAAATACAATCCTACTAATTGCCATTAATTTCCATCATTTACATACCTTTATACTTTACAGAAATGATCCACTCAATCAAGGAGTGGATCCTATATCAGTATGAAGTGGAGGGATGGTAGGTGTATTCTGGGGCTCTTAAAAAACATTGAGAAAAAATGAGTGAGTTTCATAAAAACTTAGTGAGTAGACAATCCTATGAACACCCAAAACCCCACGTATAAATATGCTTGAAAGTATATATATATATATATATATATATAACCGTGAAGATATACTTACCCATTCAATAGCCATAGTCTCAAAATAAATTCAAAAACTATCATTCAACAAGAAAATCAAGTACTTGAAAAAATAATATTCAATAACATAAAAATAAGCATTAAAATATGTTACCATGAAAATATGCTGATCATAATGTAATATAAAAGAAAAACCAATAAAAATTTCTAAAAGTTATCAATGCTTAATATACCAAAATATACTACTGCAATCCCAAAGGGCAACTCCAAGAGGGAACCACCACAATATAGTCATGATCTATCCAACACGTCTGTTAGATTCTCATACTATCGTCCCTATCCCACCATATATATATATATATATATATCTATCACATATTCACAGGTGCACTCATGGGTTCCCAATAAATTCTCTACTAGATCCAGTATCTCAAATCAATTAATTTATCATATCATGTAGCATAAATCTCAAAACAACAACATTTTTATATCACAATATATAAAAGTCCTTGTTCAAGTAAGCAACATTTATCAAAACATTCATGAACTTGCTAAAGCATTTTCATATCTATTTATCACATAGGAAGATAGAATCGCCAATTCCAATGACATAAAGTAAGATTAAAAGGCATAATTATATCATGGTAAACCATTTCATGTACTCATACAACATATAAATATACTTTCAAAATCACTTCCATTATTTAAAAGGATTCATAATATTCCATATAATAAAATTATTTTATATTTATAAATGGGATTATTAAGTTAGGAGAATCATCCACTCACCTTAGACACTCTTTAGAATAGGCTATTTGCTCCTTAAGATGCTAAATTGGCTTAGAGAAATTATGTTATTCAACCTAGTTGGATATAATTGATATTAAAATTAGCATTTAAGCTTAGATTAAAGATTTTCTAGCTAAGCACACTATTCAACATTAATATGAAACTTCAACAATAACTAAATTTTCAGAACAAATAGTCAAAATCACCGACTTGGGTTTTTCAACTAAACTTCAAATTTGTTGGTGTTAGTATGTTTAATCCTTTAATAGAAGCTTGATTGAAGTAAGACAATGCAAAAACAATAGAAAATTTTCAACTTTCATTAGCTTTGCACAGAAAGGGTTTTAACTAATCTATCTTGAAAACTTGTTGTAAAATTACTATAAAATAAATCTTTTGTTCTAGGATTGCTCACCACCATCCAAAGTGTAAGTGGGGAGCTTGCCACCGGCCAAATCGTTGTCGGTGAGCCAATTCACAGTGTTGGCTAAACTACACTACTGACGAGAGAAGAAGAAGCACTGAGCTATAGCCAAGCTATTTGGTGAAGGAAGGACGCTAGAGAAAGGGAAAGGAAGGCTAATGGTGGTTGGAGCTCATCGAATTGAAGAAGAAGCAAAGTCAGCCAACGATCGTGTAGTAGGGGTGCCGAGAGAGAGAGCGAATGTGCACACATAGAGAGGAGGAAGACTAATGCCAAAGAAAAAGGAAAGATGCCAATTGGCTCATTAGACTGTGAAAGCTTGGTCGAGGTCAGAGCAGAGCACGGAGCAAGTGTAGGGGAGTGGGTTCAGGTGTCAAACATGTGAAGGGAGAAAATGAGGCTATTAGGAAATATAAATAGAAAAGGAAATGGGGTAATTTGCATTTTGACCCCTATTGACTTTTCACTACATTCAACGAGGTCCTGTTGAAAAAAGGAAAATTTCCATTTCAGCCCCAACAAATTTTTAAAAATTTTCACTTTCATCCCTCTGAAATTTTTTTTTTAGGTATTACACCGCCGTTGAATCAAGTTAGCATTATTGTCTCCATCCCTCATTTGCTAATGAAATTTCTAGCAGAAAGAGGCATCAGGGAAGTACAGGCTTATCACATGTCGTTTGGTAATGTTACATGGCAAGTCTGGCCAAGCCTCAGGGAAGCACTAGCATAGCAAAACTGATGCTTAACAAAAAAGTGAATGTTAAATGATAGATTCAACTTTGTTAGATGTTCAACAAGACAATCCTGGCCTATCGGAGTTGGGCTCAGACGTGGAAGAAGTAAGAATTTTTGGAGATGACGATAAGGGAACAATAAAAATCAAGGTAGATATGAAAGGGGCAGATCATGGTTGGTTGATATAAATCTTGTAAAGTTACATTAAGATGTTTGCTTGGACATCGACTGACATACCAAAGATTGATCTAGAGTTGGCTTGTCACAGGATTTCGATCAATCTAAGCATAAAACCTTTTTAGCAAAAGAAAAGAAATCATAGGCTATAAGGACAAAAGGTGATAAAGGAAGAGATAGACAAATTGTTAATTGTAGGATTCATTAGGGAAGTCCTGCACACTATCTAGTTAGCAAATGTAGTTCTAGTAAAAAAGACTATGAGAGGATGATGAATGATTACGAACTTCACTGATCTTAACAAAATTTGTCCCAAGGATTCTTACCTACTTCCAAATATTGACTAGTTAGTGGATAGTGTTACAAGTTTCAAGATTCTAAGCTTCGGGGATGCATTTACGGGATACAACCAATTGAGGATGCACCTCGAAGATGAGAGCAAAACGACATTCATAACTAACTAAGGAATGTTATGCTATAGAGTCATGCTATTCGACCTAAAAAATGTAGGGGCAACCTACCAGAGAATGATGAATAAAATTTTTGTGGATTCAATTAGGAGAAATATGGAGGTTTACATGGATGAATGATCATTAAGTTAGGAAATTCAGAGCAACATTGGCAGGATTTGAAGGAAACCTTTAAGATTTTGAGCAAGTTTTGTATAAAGCTGAATTCAAAAAAATGTGTGTTCAAAGTAAAGGCTGGCAAATTCTTGGGATTCATGATCACAGAGTAGGGCATTGAGGCAACCCATCCAAGTGCCAAGCCATAATCAATATGAGAAACCCAATAATAGTGAAAGAGGTGCAGATGCTTAACGAAAGGATTACAGCCCTAGTGCACTTTATGTCTAAGTCAGTTGATAAATATGCTCCTTTCTTTAAGTTACTTTAGTAATTTCAAATAGACTAATGATTGTGAACAAGCTTTCTAAGAGTTAAAAAGGCATCTGGCCACACCACCCATATTTACTCAGTTAGAACAAGAGAAACATTGTACATATACTTAGCGGTAATAACAGAGGTAGTATGTTCAGTACTCATACAAGAAATTAGAGATGAATAGAAGCCCATGTATTTCACAAGTTACATATTGCATGGCACTGAAGTAAGGTATCAGAAGATAGAGAAATTGGCCTTCACCTTGCTGATAGTATCTAGGAAGTTGAAGCCTTATTTTCAAAGCTATCAAATTGTTATTCGAATAGACCCTCCAGTACAACAAGTTTTGTAAAAACCTGACTTGGTAGGATGATTAGTTGCTTGATTAGTAGAGTTATCCGACTATGGACTTAGCTATGAAGCAAGGAAGATAGTTAAGGTATAGATGTTGGTAGATTTATGGTCAAACTAGCAAAGTCAGAAGAGCATAGTTCAGACAGCCTAGCATGGATGCTATATGTAGATAGCTCATCAAATGATAAAGGTCGTGGACCAGGAGTAATCTTAGAAGGACCTACAAATTTGGTCTTAGAATACTTATTAAAGTTTGACTTTAAGGCAACCAACAACTAGGTAGAATATAAAGCGCTAATAGCAGGACTAAATTTGGCAAAGGAAGTTAGGGCACCATCTCTGAAAGTTTTAAGTGATTCTCAATTGATGATCACTTAAGTCAGAGGGATTACAAAGTAAATGAGCCAATGTTAGCAATATGTGCAAGTTTAGCTAAGATTTTGTTGAAAGAATTCAAGTTTGAACTAGTAAGGATCCCAATAGAGGAGAATGAGTGTATGGATGCATTGGCTAAATTAGCCAGCGCTAAGGCATTAGTAAACAATAAAACAGTAATTCAAGAAATATTGTAAGCCCTTTGTACAAATGAAGCGATATGCACAAAATGGGAAGAGTCTGGTTAACTCTAATCATGACGTTCTTGGAAGAAAGGCGATTACCAGAAAATAAAAAAGAAGCTAAAAAGGTCAAGTAAAGCAGCACACTTTTTCATGGAATGAGGACAATTATATAAGAAGAGCTTTTCCCTTTCGTTGTTATGGTGCCTTCAACCAAGTGAAGCTGACTACTTTTGAGGGAAATTGTCTTATATAGCTAGCATAGCGATTACGCTAAAGGCCATACGATCGAGGTATTTTTAGCTAAAAATGAAGTATGAAGCCTTGGAGCTTATATAAAGTTGTGAAAAGTGCCAGAAATTCATAAAAGTTTAGTGGCAACTGGTCAACCAGATCTCTATCTTCGCTCCCTGACTATTCAACCAGTAGGGCATTGATTTACTAGGCCCTTTCCTAATAGTTCCTGGTTAGTTAAAGTATGTAATGGTGGCGATTGACTACTTTACCAAATGGATAGAGGCAGAACCTCTTGTAATTATAACATCAAATAACGTGCAAAAGTTCATTTGAAAAAACATCATTTATAGGTAAAAGTTTTGGTAATTGTAAGTTTCGTTGTAAGAAGCTTGCTAACAATTTCTCTCAAGTGTGGCCTCCCAACCAAAATTATATCGGATAATGGGAAGTAATTTGCTAATGGTGACTTCCAAGATTTTTCCCTAATGTATATTCCTATTTGCACATTTTATGCGAAAGTACAAATCTCACATGCTTTGAAATGAAGGTTGTGAGTCAAACAGAGATTCACTTTTGTCAAACACCCCTAGTCGAACGGGGCAATGACCTAAAGAATTGAATCATTCTGGAATGTTTGTGCAACAAACTAGACAAGGCAAAAGGGAGATAGACTGAACAACTACCAAGCATTCTGTGGTTATATAGAACCACTATGCATTAAGCCACTGGTGAAGCCCTTTTCAAGCTCACTTATGGAAGCTAGGCTTGCTCCCAATTGAGCTAGGACAATGCTCTAAGAAAAGGGAGCAATACGAGCAACAGAAAAATGAAAAAAGAAGAAGGGAAGAACTGGAAATACTAGTTGAGACAAGAGAAGTAACTCAACTGCAGACTAAATGCTACAAAGTGAAGATTACCTAAGTTGCAAATAAAAGAATAAAAAGCAAAGCCTTTATAAAAAAAGATTTAGTCTTGCAAAAGGTAAATGGCTTGCAAAAAGCACCAAATGAAGGGAGCTAGCTACCACATAGGAAAGACCATTCAAAGTGCAAAAAGCCTCCTTAATGGTGCCTACTACCTAGAAACCATGCAGAAGAAACCTCTCCTTCGAATGTGAAATGTCACACACATGAAACAGTATCATGTGCAAGTCCAGCCACCTAGGGTGGTAATTAATTAATACAATGCAGCGGAATGAAAAAAAGGAGAATTACATCCTCTATGTCTTAAAAATCTAGGTAAATCTCTCGGTTTGGGCAGACCCCAATACACACAAAAATTCTAACAGATCCCTTGATCTGGTAGATCCTCTGATACACATAAAAATCTGAATAGATCCCTTGGTCAAGACAGATCCCCTACCACACTCGGAAAAGTAAGTACACCCCTCAGTGTTAACAAGTGTGCTAAATTTAATCTTACAGAATGACTTTCATACATGTTTAGGGAAGTAATTATCCAGTAAAGGATAGAGCCCGTGGAAAGCACGCAGAAAACAATAGTAAGCAAATATACAAATTCATATAGCCATTTGGATATGCGAAAAGCAGTATTAAGCTTTGTAGATAAGTGTATGTATAAACACATGTAACAAATGATTGATAGAGAAAGGTTGCCTGTTGGAGGCTTAAGCAAAAATTATCGTTAAAGGCTCAATTGGGTAAAGAACTTAACAATACCAAAACAATAGTCATTCAACAAAATGAAAAGAATAGGCACAAACATGTACAAAAGTGTAAGATGAAGGCAGCATTCAAGTTTTGCAATGCCTTTGCCAAAAAAAGAAAGAAAGAAGACTAAGTTGAATCTATTCCTTAGGCAAATTTTGCAATGCCTTTGCCAATATTTTATCTCGATCAAGCTTCAAAAGATCCAAAGTGACTCCTGAATTAAAATACTAGATCCTATTAATAGCATTGGAAAACCTCAGTTGCATCATCGAGAAACTAAGGTCCTCAGCCTCCTACACAACAGCTTTAAGTTCTTGCTTTAAGGTTGCTTTGTTTTCTGCTCAACCCTTTCATTCATCCTCCAGTTTTGTTGATAAGTCTTTGCTCTTTCATGACAAGGCAGACTATTCAATCATCAAGATTTCATTTCGTTGAGACAGAGTGTCCCGCTCCTTCACCAGCTCAGCTATGTGGTTAGTCAAATTGCAATGCTTTTACCCTGATTGATCACCTTTTGAGACTTGGTCTCAAAATTCTTCCTTAGTTCCTCCACAGTAAAGAAATTAACCTTTACCAATTCTCTTTCTTTTTGCATAAAAGAAGGAACTATGGCATGGAGATTGGCAAGTGAGTAAGCCAACTAAATTGTGAAAATCTTTAGTAGGTGTAAAAGGCCATAATCAAACATAAATTCTTCTCCACGATCCTAATCGATATGGAGAAGCAATTGATTATGCAAAAATGCATTGTAGTCTACATCCTTATACCTTAGACTCTCCACGGGATCGAAAGCCAAGCTACTTTCTTCGGGGTTGTCAAGTTGTAGCCGTTTCCTCTAATGGCCTACCTTGATTTTTTTAGGGGAGGGGTAAGGATGTCAGACGAACTCAGCTCATTGCCTTTGCCTAATTCTTTGAAAGAAATCTTATGCTTCTTCATGGCCAGTGCCTTATCATAGCTTGGGGCAATAGCGGGTTAACCAATAGAAGAAGAGCACAAGCAGTCTTAGTTGTAGGCACTGGCCCAATCTGACGGTTGGTGGCACAATGGGTTTCTTTTTAGCCCTAACCCGAGCATGAATCTCAACCATACAATCCAGATCCATCTTTGAACAATGTATTTAGATCATTGAGTTGTTCAACCAATAGTATGAAAACAAGGTAGGAAATCAGTAAAGCATAATGAACAAATAATAGTAATATAATCGTAAATCACGTACGAAGAATGGCTTAGACGTTGACTGGTCTTAATGCCAGAAGATGAATCACAATATCCTACTTGACAATCGAAAGATCTTCAAAGGCATGACTCAATGATGGTTTCGGGGATTTGGTCTACTTAGCAGGGTAGAGTGGCTCCCATCTTGGAGGAAAAAGGGGTGAAATCCTTTGGCAACCTAAACTTCGAAAAAGGAATGTTTCTAAGTTCAAACGCTAATAAGTATGTTTTCTAAGATTACTTAGTCGGGGCATTGAAAGAAGCACACCTAACCCTAATCTTTTGCCACGACTAGGAGAAGAAAAAGAAAAAGAACCCAGTGGTCAGTTTAAGTTGAATGTGAATGCTTAATACTTCAAAACAAGTAAGGAAGGCCCAAGTATTCCAAGTTAATTGAGAAGGATAGATGCCCATTGTGCGGAGGATACTTTACTGAAAAGTAGAAAAAAGAGGGCAAACAAGGAGCCGATCAACTATATCAACACCAAAAAAGATGAAGTGTCATAGTCCCTTGTCTTCAAGGGTGGGTTCGAAGACAATCCCTTCAATGGACTTTCCTTGAATATGGATTTCTCTAACTCCTGAATTACGTTTGGGTCCTGCCATTTAGTTGAAGCATCTATGGACTTTACGTATGGGTGGATGTCCTGAAGGTAATCTGGAGCAACATTTACGAGGTGAACCCATTCTTTTCTATGCTCATCATGGGATTGGTCAGCCTTGATCGATTGAAGAAGAATAGCAAAGTGGTAGATAATCTTTTTAAAGGAATATTCACCAAGGTCTGATAAGGAGTCAAAATCTGATGACAAGTCGATAGGATCACATGATCTACGAACATGAAGGGAAAGAGCACAATAGCGAAGATGTCACGACCTAATTCCCAGGTCCGTGACCGGCGTAGAAGGTCGCCCGTAGGAGACCTACTACGAGCCTAACTGTACATTTTGACCCTTAGTTTTCTTTTATTCCTGCCGAAAATTTGGCAGAATCTCCCCTATAATTTGGACACCGAGGCTCAAGGCCTTATTTCATCTCAACCTGATAGACAATTTATAAAGATATACAGTGGCCCAGGCTAAACAACAACAACCTACTGGGCATCCAGAACTCAATTACAAAT
>JANHAO010004980.1:0-23314 GCA_026873985.1 Saraca asoca | reverse complement strand
CTTCAAATTTGGGATAAATTAATTGATGTATTGACTATTGGAATGATTGAAAATTCTTTTTTTCATAGAATGGATGTGATGTGTTTACTATGCATGTTACAATAATCAAAAGAATTGACTCTAAAATCTATTCAGCCCTTTATGAATCGATTCCCGAATCGATTTATATATGAATATTGTTCCTGAATCGATTAGGAAAGCGATTCGACCCAAATTCCAAACCTTCAATCAAAAATTGTTTCATAAACTAAATCTTCTTGAATCAATTCACAAATAAATTCGTATATGATTATCAACACCTCATCTATAAATCGATTAGGTAATCAATTCAGTAGGCAAAAATTATTGCCTTTGTGAATCGATTAAGCAATCGATTCACACAAAATTTCCAACCTTCGGTGAAAAAATTTCCATAAACTAATCGTCCTGAATCAATTCCAGAATCGATTCGTGTATGAAAATTCATGCATGAATCGATTATGTAATCAATTCTCGTAGTAAAAACCGTTGCCTATTGCTCATCCAAGTGTTGTTCATTTATGAAAAATCGTTGCCTATTCTATCCAACAATGATTGATAAGTGTTGCCTATATACGTCAAAAATCGTTGCCTATTATATACCAAGGTGTTGTTTATTTATGAGAAAACCGTAGCCTATTTTGAATTAAATCATTGCCTATTCTCTTTGGCAACGGTTTATAAGTGAAAAATCGTTTCTAAAATATAAAATGAAAACCGTTGCCTATAACTGAATAATAGGCAATGGTTTTATTGTCTATTGCTAAAAACCTTAAAAAATTGTTGCCTAAAAGAATAGGTAACGCTGGATAAGAGAACAGTAAAAAATCGTTGCTTATTGTTATAAGCAATAGTTTTCTCACTTTAGGCAATGGCAGCCGTTGCCAAAGGCCAAAAATGTTGTAATGAGTGCATCAAATGGATGTGAAAATTGCCTTTTTAAATAGGAATTTAGAGGAAGATGCTTACCTAGAACAATGGATAGGGTTTTCAGTTGAAGGGAAGGAACACATGGTATGTAAACTAAAGAAATCAATATATGAACTTAAACAAGCTTCCTGGCAATGGTATCTCAAGTTCAATAATACTATTGTTTCTTTTGGATTTAAGGAAAACACTATTGATTGGTGTATATATCTAAAGGTTAGTGGCAGAAAGTTTATATTTTTGATCTTGTATGTTGATGACATCTTGCTTGCAGCTAATGATATTGGTATGTTACATGAGACTAAGAGTTTTCTCTCTAACAACTTTGAAATGAAAGATATAGGAGAGGCAAAGTATGTGATTGGGATAAATCACAAGGACCATTAGGTTTGTCTCAAAAGGCATATATCAATAAAGTGTTAGAAAGATTCAAAATGGATAAATGCTCAACATCTTTCATTCTAATTCTGTAACGAGATAAGTTTAGCCTTATGCAATGTCCAAAGAATGATTTGTAATGGAAATAGATGGAAGGAATTCCTTATGCATATGCCATTGGGGGTTTGATGCATGCTTAGATATGTAAAAGGCTAGATATTAGTTTGCAATTGGAATGTTGGGCAGATACCAAAGTAATCTAGGTTTGGATCACTGGAAAGCTGCAAAGAAAGTTTTAAGATACTTGTAAGGAACGAAGGATCACATGCTTACATATAGGAGATCTGATCACTTTGAAATGGTTGGATATTTAGATTCAAACTTTGTTGGATGTGTGGATACAAGAAATTCCACATTTGGCTATGTATTTCTTCTAACCAGAGAAGCAATCTCATGGAACAGTGTGAAGCAATCAATCATTGCTACATCTACCATGTAAGCTAAATTTGTGACATGCTTTGAGGCCAATGTTTAGGCTAATTGGTTGTGGAACTTTATTTTGGGGCTAAGGGTAGTTAACAGTATTGCTAGGCCATTGAAAATTTATTATGACAATTTCGTAGCTTTCTTCTTTTCTAAAAATGACAAGTACTCCATGGGTGTTAAACATATGAAATTGAAGTACTTTGCCAATAAAGAAAAAGTTCAGAATCAAAGAGTGTCAATAAAGTATATTAGCACCAATTTGATGATTGTCGACCTTTTGACTAAAGGATTACTATGTAAGACATTTATTGAACATGTTGAAAAGATGTGCATTATTGTTAAAGAGTGTTCTTAAACATTAATGTTTTATGTTTATGATGTATTCAACACTCTAAGCTAATTTGTATATATATAAGTTTCTAATCTATTTGTTTTCTAAATCTTGCATGCATGATTATTTAGAATAATAATAACAGGTTCCGTCTTTGCTAAAGATATTATGTTGAACCACTTATCTACTTCCCACTTATAGGTCATGTTAAGGAAAAGGCTAATTTGTGGTACATGGAAGGGACTATGTCTACTAAATGAGATAGAACCACTATAATCCGAATTAATTCCTATTCTTAACTATGATTAATGATGTATCCAATATGTAGAAGAATTTAGCTATATCCATGTGCATCACGTTTAGTTTATTCATTTATTTATTAAGTCATAATGTGAGATAATGTCATATGAGCCAAATGGGATAATGTCTTATCTAAGTGGCTCATGTGATGAGCATGTGACTTATCCTAATAGGTTTAATAACTAATTAAATAAAAAATTATAGACTAAATAATTATTAGATAAAGAGAGACGGTTTCAAAGTGTAACTGATATTTTGATGAGAGATAACATTATAAGGGTTATCTAATGTAAAAGAGACCCCTATTTCTGGGTATAACAGTTTCTTTATTCTCTTTCATCATCACTCAAGAAGTTCAAGGAATAGAAATCGAATTTCAATGTTATCATATATTAAGAGACATTATATTACTGCTATCTAATCATTAATTATGGCATGTATAAGTTTCAAATTCGGTATCCTCCATTATAGGTATATGAAGATTACAAAATTTCAAGATCTTTGTTTGTTCTTAGTTTATGTGTCAAAAATTGCAATTTACAAGCTTTAGTAGAATATATGAAATCAAATTTACAACATACACTTGTATAGCTTAAAATGATGAAGACTTCCATATTTTAGTTGGTTTTCTAGGGATTACACACCCTGATTAAAGTTTACACAAAATTCTAACATGTGTCTTTAGGAATTATAACCATTGATTCTTTGTGCCCATAATTCATATTTTAAAAAATATAAAGTAATAATTAATTGTCAAAACTATTCAATCGTTTTAGATTAACAATGACTGATTCTGACGGATTCTATTTTTTATTTGCATGAGTTTAATGACTTAACCATTCTCTCAATTAAAAAAAATTATATATAAATTATAGCCAATCAACCATGTCATGTGATTTTTTTTTTCTTTCTACTTTATTTTCTTCTTTGCTGTTAATCGTTTTCATCATTGAAATCAACCTTGTGAATTTGATTACTGGACAATTTTAAAATCGTTTTGGCTTGAGGAAAAAAAATGGGATATATTTGATTAGTCTTTTTAAAAATACCTGTTTGTTGTTATGTTTCTAAAAATAAAAAAAAATATTTAGATAAGTGTAATATTATTTAAATATTTATTTTTTTTATGTATTGACTCACATTATTTTTTATATGCACTTTTAAATACATATATTTATTTTAAAATATTTATTTTTTACATATTGACACATTATTTGTTACATATATTTATTTTAAAATATTATTTTTAATTCTAATTTTCAAAACTAAAGTCTTCCTTTAATAACGTAATAACTTTTTTAAAACTGATGACATTGCTGTCTGTGTTTGAGTTAAATTGATGTTGAAGGTTCAAAAACCTATCAAACCGGTTCCCCTTGTCAAATCTGATTATTAAAAAATTGTCCATGTGTCATGTGATTACGTCGGATATTAACAATGTATCATTATTGTCCTAAGCATCGTAAATTCATGGTATAGTAGTAGAAAGTGAGTTTTTTTTAGTCATTGGATTATAAAATAAGATGAGAGAAAATATGAAGATCAAAATCTTTAAATGTAACACATTAATTATTCCTTTGACTAGTGGGTATAAGCTGCCTTAATTTTGTGAAGTTGTTTTGGAACCATCTTTTAGATTTAGTGATGACTTTAATCTATGGACACTTTATTTGATCCCCGAGATTTTACACATTCTATATAAAGGGCATTTTGAAGAATAAGATTTTGCAAACCCCCCCCCCCCCTTTTTTTTTTGGTAATCGGATTTTGCTAACTTAATGCTGGAATAAACCCAAGTCCCAATATAGGGGGTTTGTGGGGATAATACGGATGTGCGGCTTTGCTTTAATTGGGCCGACTACTGAGAAGAGACCAAGAACATATTACGGCCCAATTTCACTCTAAGCCCAAGTAAAATGGCCTCACCATTGCGAGCAAAAGATAATAGTTTCCAAATACTTTTTATCATCTGTCACAATTCACTGTTCCCTCCAAGAAGTGCCGACAAACAAAACGTTAATAGAATTTCGTCTCTTCTTCTCCTCCTCCTCCCCTCTGATACTATCTCCACTGAGTATCAATGGCATCTTCTTCTTGTTCGCAAAGGGATCCAATCTGCTTTATCGTCTCTGTAACACTAGCATTCATGGCAATTTCCACTGCCGTCAATTCAATTTCCAAGAACTCAGAACCACCAATCATGCCCATTAGCCACGAACTCTCCACAAACGCATCAAACGCTCTTCAACAAGCTGGATTCAGTATCACGGCCGACCTTCTCCGCCGCTCGCCTGTATTTTATCTTCCTCAGGAAAACTCAACAATCTTCGCCGTTAGAGACTCCGCCATTAAAAACACCACCCTCCCTCCTTGGATCCTCAAAGACCTCCTCCTCTACCATACCGTGACCTCCAAGCTTTCAATGGAGGACCTCTTGAAGAAACCATCCGGAAGTTGCATCCAAACACGTTTTCGTCGGAAGAATATAGCAATCACGAAGATTGATTGGCGAGAAAGATCAGTGGAGATCAATCACGTGTTGACATCAAGGCCGGATTTGTTTCTGGGCGAGAAAATCGCTATTCATGGCGTTCTTGCACCATTTTCCTTCTTGAACTCTCGAGAAAATCGAGTTAATTGGGATATTCCCCAGTCGCCAATTTGTCGCTCCGACTTCAATTCTGGACTGAATTCTGATACTGATGATTTGAAGAAGAAAGTTGGGTGGAAGCGAATTGTAAACTTGCTTAGTTCAAATGGTTATGCTTCGTTTTCAATTGCATTGCATTCTGTTGTTGATGGGATCCTAAGGGATTCTGTGGGTTTTGATTCTGTGACAATCTTGGCTCCTCCGCATTTGGCATTGATTGGAGCTTCTTCACCACTGCTTGATAGAGCTGTGAGGCTTCATATACTGCCTCAGAGACTTACATACAGAGAACTCGCTTCTATGCCGACAAGAACTTTGCTGAAGACGTTGGTGCCTGATGAAGATCTTGAAATTGAAGGGGTTCTGGAATTCATGCCTGGAATGATGATTAATGGTGCTGAAGTTGTGGCACCTGATGTCTTTACTTCTGACAAGTTCGTAATTCATGGGCTTTCTAGAGCTTTTTCAGAGGACGAGTTTCTTACTTCATGAAGATAAGTACACAAGATCAATTAGTTCATGAATATGTCTATACAAATGCAAAAATACAGTACTGTTTTTAGGATTTCTATTTGCTCGGTTGCTCGTGTATTTGTTGTTATGCATCCCTCTTGTTGAGCTCGTTACACCGTTGCTGTGTGCATTTGACCTTTTTTTCCCCATGCAAGTGGACCTTTGACCATATTTTAAGTACCCTAAAATAGTGATTCCCCCAAAGTGCCTTCACCAATGCTACGCCAAATCAATCCTGCTTCACTTTGTAGGGAACATTTTTGCATCTATTGATGCAATGCTTTGATACATATGCTAAAAACACATCAATTCTTACATTTGTCTCTGAAAGAAACGATAAAGACAAATAATTCAGGTTTAAGTTTACACGTAGCAACTACTTGACCACACTAGACAATAAACCATTACACTTGATAGGTTATTCAGCTCACTAATCACAAAAGCCACTTCATTAACATTCTGAAGCTTCATCTTGAAACCTCCAACCAACTGTTCAAGTTCGGGTTTTCATGTTAAAGAAAATTCACCATTTCCTGTGACCAGAAACCCATTTTGGACATTTTGGGCTGAAGTAATTTGAAACAACTTTAGAGTTCAAAAGGTCCACAATAGGTTGATATTTCACACAGCGAGGTGTCTTGTACTGATTTATGGATGCGCCCTGACTGAGAGCAAAGTCCATGAGTTTGTCAAATGTCCCATTCTCAACTATCTTGATCTCCAATGGCCCAATAGACTTGTCCGAAACCCTGCTTTGGCGGTACACACTGTTGAGTGATTCTTCAACGGCTAAGCAACAGTCCTCCAAGGTTGAAGGAGGAATTGGGGTGAGTTTAGTTTGGTCAATCTCCCAGTACAAAACATAATGGCCAGGGATGGTTGATGTATCTGCATAGCTTGTGTATTCTGTGAGTGAAGCACCCAACTGATGAAGATGGTTAGCTGCATTTTTCACAGCGTTTTGTAGCTCAACCTCGTCGGTTTTATCTGATTCAATGCTGAGAATCACATTCTTTCTGCATACAAAGTTGAATTGAGGGGCCTTGTTCTTGAATCCCGCTACACGGAGTATGTCACCAACCCGATACCTATAGAGGCCTGCAAATAAAGTAATAACTATCAACAAGAATTAAGAAAAAGAGTAAAATACATTAACCTTCCTTAAAATTTATTATAATTATACTTGTATTCCTTCTATTTTCAGAAATAGGTATTAACTTTCATTTTTGATATAATTTAAATATACACTCACCTCTTCTATTTTTTAAAATATAAAGGAGGTGAGTGTATATTTTTGGAAATATAAAGGGTATGAGCATAATTATATTAAATTACAAGGAAAGTGAGTATAATTTACCCTTTAAAAATTTATTATATAATTAACTTTTAAAAGAAAAAAATTAATCTTCTAGTTTTTGAACTAAATTGAAGCAAGTACAGGGGGTTACCCTAAATTTGAGGGTTAAGCTTGAATGAAATTTGCGGTTAGGTAAATGTTATGTATCCGGTTCCCATATAAAGTTAAAGCTATTTTTTAGAGTCAGTCTCTCGGATTGAATAGGAATGATTTACTTCTTACTCGATCAAGGAAGTGGATTAATTTAGATGCACACAATCTAGGTGACATAAGGAAAAAAGAGAGAGAGAGAGTTTAAGTTGAACTTTACCTGCATAAGTGGTGACCACGAGCTCATATTCTTGACCAAGCTTTACATCTACAAGGTCAAGTAATTCTTGCTCATGGTGGCAAATTGAATTGGTGTGGCCAACTTTGTTGGTCAGTGGCAAGAATTCAAAGTAGGCCATGGTGGGGATGAGGGTGTAAGAGACGTGGCTTGGCTCACACATAGGGTTCAAATTCAAGCCAAAGTAACACTCAGAAGAAGCATACATGGTGCAAACAAGTGGAAGGCCGTTGCTATAGTATTCCAATATGGGAATGTACTGAGACATGGTTCCTGTCACAATAACGTCGATATACTTTGTGTTAGGCCATAACCTAGTTATGATTCCCTTCCATGATTCTTCAACACATTCAGATTCTATGAAATCTGCTAACTTAGGGTTTGGTTTCAGCATTTTCATGACAGCCTCTCTCACTGATTGATCAGTGATCTTGGTATCAATGGTACCAGTTCTAATGTCATTACACAAGGAAACCCAATGGTTTTCGAGAAACTTAATGGCACGAATGAACCCGGAAGCGAAAACAGCCCCGACACGAAGAACTTCATCGTTTTGACAAAGCCCACAAAGCATCTGAGAATACATGCTTTGGTATGAATCTGGACAGAGTATGGTCTCGTTGGGGCTGGTGTAGTTTGTGTAGGGATCATAAGGCCTTTCTGTAAAATTTGAGCTTTTATAGTAGCTGGTTAAAACCGGACGAGCAACAAGTCCTCCAGGAGTCTTGGCTTCGGATTTTACGAACAAGAAGTACATGCCTTTGCCTTTGTCCAAACCTGAAACAAACTGATTCATCACTGGCATCAAAAGGCTATAAAGCAATGACCTTCTCTCTAGCTCCTCTTCAATCGTTGGCATCAATTTCCTCTCCCCACCAGATGTTCCAGAACTACATAACATACAGGAAAATGATAAATATACTTGCATGTAATCATGTACATAATAATGAGCTGATGAATAAATAAAGTCAGATTAATTTAAATTCTGTCAATCATACAGTAAGAGTTATAGTTTATGAAAAGAAAAAAAAAGTATAAGTGAATATAACATCAATTATGAATATAACATCAATTACTTCTTTACAAATTCAAAGCATAAAATAATACCAAATAAAAGAGAAGAAAGAAAGAAACTCGCTAGCTAAGATTTTCGTTTTTTCTTTTTAATTAAGCTCCATAGGCACTTACCTAGTCAAGAACTCTGATATGGGTTTCGAACATAAAATTGGAGAAGTGTCACCCTTAGCAATACGATCAATATCAGGCTTTAAATCTCCGTAGGTGACAACAGGCATGACCTTCTTGAAAAGGTCTTTATCTGTGTGCCCATCAAGGCCATGGCGTTGCAGGTACTCAACGTGGGCACTACGAGAAAGGATTTCAGTCAGAACCCTTCCTTGGAGTACATCGGCCTCGCTAGTAACATCCTCTATGTATTTCAGTGCTTTCTTGTTTTTATCCTCCACGGTATCACTGCCATTAAGGCAATTTGGCTTTTGGGATAAGTGCAGAGAAGGTTCTGGCATGCCTAACTAGCTCGCTTTTCAGTTGTCACAAAGATGCAATCAAGAGAGAAAATGTATTGATATTGACGAGAATTCAATATATCAAGAGGAAGTAGAGGCCTAGGGATGAGTGAGGAGGTGTAGAATGGACTGGGAAGTAAGCCAAAGCAAGGGACATATATATATAAGCAGGCAGTGAAGGTGATGAGAATCATGATTTGATTCATACTTAAACGAATAAATTTCGTCCCTAAAAATAAAAGTATAACCAAGAGAGAATACAAAAATTACATAAATAAATAGACAAAAAAAAAAAAACAAATAATACAAGAATTAAAGACTAGAAAACGACAAAGGAAACTAGCTTCGTGAAAGAGGTCTAGTTAAGAAAACCGAAGAGGATCGGGCCCTGAAGATTCAAATACTAGGGGCACATCCTGCACTCCGTCTGTTGTGCATATACTGCAATGAGCAATGATTGAAAGATGGATAATACTTTGATTTGTACTAAAAGATTCGCAACTTATGTATAAAAGTTATAATTCTATATATAAAAATTTGTAATTTTTTTTTTATAAAAAATGTTTCAATTTTACACAAAATTTACAAATAATAAATATACAAAATATTATAACTTTGTCATTTAAAACTATATAAATAATTAAAAAATTTATACTTTTTATGTTTAAAAGTGACAACTTTTAATAATAAAAAAATTGTAAAGAGTAATTTTTTTTTTTTTTACAAAACTTGCAAACATACATGCTTGTACGAATTTTTTTGAATAATTACTAAAGCATAACCCTTAAAGGAAGTTTATAGTCAACACTACATGGGAGACTTAAAAGGTGATAATAAATTACTTACTCCTATAATGCAACAAAAAGAAACTCCATTGTGTAAGAGAAAGAGTGGTGATAGACTCAAATCAAAAGAATGAAAAAGCACCGGTCACTCTCTCTTATATTTATAGGAAAAACGATTCTCATATATATATACTTTATAAATAAACTAATATTTTTACTTCATACTTCATATAAAAAAAAGAGAGATAAACATAAAAATTAAAAGAAGAATAATGTCTCCTAAGAGTAAAACTCCACAAGCTTTTGAATTTCTTTTACAATGATAAAGTATATTAGAATTTCTGAGTCTGTTGTGAAATGGGTTTAACTGCTAGAAAAAGGATCTGAATGGTGCAATCCTGTTTAGTTATCCTCAATAAACCAGCGAAAGAGAGAAGCAAAAGGAGATGGAGGAGGATTCTTCTCCAAAGCTGTAAATAACTTTTCACATCAGCACCTGTGGTTGTGTTGAGATAAGATGGATTTTCTAATCAAGAGAATTCCACCCATGTCCCCATTTACGGTTATTAATTTAAATGAGTGAAATAAAAAAAAAAATCCTCTGTTGATTAAATTCATAAAAAAGATTACATTTTTCTTTCAAATAAATTAAAATTAAATCAAAATTCTCTTAAGAATTGAATCAAATAAGGAGGAAGGAAAGAAATAAGAATTATGAAAACTGATAGCAGGAAAGGAAATAGAAGGGAAGGCGTAAGAGAAGGTGATTGGAGGGTCAGTACAGCTGTGAACTGGATACACGCTTGCATGTAGCGCGGCGGTTGTTATGAAAAGAGGCAGCGGCTCCCGTAAGTTGATTCACGAGCTGTGGCTTTTACGTCGGTCGCCACTTAAAGTTGCATCTTAATTGCTTGATTTCCGTCACCCTACCGCCACCTTTTATGCACGCACCCACTGTTCCACTGCACCAGCTGTTATTTTCATGCTTTACTTCCTAAGTCACATTCTATAATATCAGTTTCACTTTTATTTCAGTATTCTTTTCTAATTAAATTATGTGTTACTAAAGAGAATTTCTTAGAAGATTATGTTATATATATACACATTATTTTTTTTTATTATTTTTGCAAACATCATTCAAAATCATTAAATTGTTATGTAAGTCTCCACACATTCGATGATAAAATATATTGTGTAAAAATAAATTGTATAAATAAATTTTCTCTTGTATTATACTTGCTTATATTTTGGAGGATATTTTCTTGTAAGTTGCAACTTTCAAGTAGTATTTGTTAATAACATAGGTTTGAGTATTAGTTTATAGTTGTTTTGATTATTTGAATATTGATTAACCAATTTTACTTAATACTAACAAAAGAGATTAAATAAATGATAATGAGTGGTCCGTAGGTTTTGACTGGAAATGTGTAGTAGATGGAGAGACATTTAGGTGCAGTTACTCTTGAGGAAGTATTAAAGAGATGAACACACGAGGAAGGGAGGCAGAGTGTAGACAGCTATTTCTATACATATTACGTAATCTCATGTTGTGCTTTAGTTGTGGCTTCATTCTTTTAAAACACATAAATATGCACTACTTTTCTATTAAAGTAATAATGAAACCATTTTTAGTGTCATTTAACTTTGTATCAAGAATTTTATAAGTCATTACCCAGCATTTAGTTATTATATATTTACATTTATGTTTACAATTTTTTTTAGGATAAAAAAATGATACCTTTAACATTTTAATCTAGTTGAAGATTTTCCAAGAATTAATTGACACTAGTTTATATAATATATTTTATTCTAATTTTCTCTATGTAACTAGTTATTTATTTGATCAAATTCTTAATTTTTTTATACAAACAATTATTTTATTAGATCAACGTGTAGAGATGCAGGGAAAATATAACTAATTAGTTAGAATAATAAAAAAAATAAAAAGTTAGATAACAATTTACTTGGAAGTGTATGGCTTTTTTTCTTGTACTTTTTCTTAAGAATTGAGAAGAAAATTAAAAGATATGAATTTATTGCCAAAAAAAACTTAATGGAACAAGCAATCTTAGATGTTGTTGCTCTTGAAGATCTATACAATTTACTATTTTGGATGTTTTCAATTTTATTATAATGTTAATTTTAGATTATTAAATGAGTATTTAATGTATGTTAATATTCAAATATTTGGTCAACTACATTTAATATTATAATAATTTTAAAATATATATAATATTAAGAAAATTGCTATTTATGCCACTCAATATAAAGAAAAATTAGGATTTTTTAAAGGGGAGTGAAAATATAGTTTTAAAAATTCTAATTTTATAATTTTGTTTTAAAACGGTAGCGGCAAATACAATAATAGTGATAAAAAAAATAACAAACAAAAATAATTTGATGAATTGATTGATAGATCAAATTATCCGATATATCTATGGGTTATAATCATCTCTAACCCATTTAAAATTTTATATTAAATCATAGATGAAAAAGTGAATAAAAAATTATCCATTCACTCAATCTAAATCCATTTGTTTGTCACCTCTATTTTTAACATATAAAAGTTACCAAACAATTTATAACCACAAAAAATAAAGATAAGAAAATTCAAGTGAAAATTAACTTGAAAAATAACAACCAAGAGAAAATAATAATAAAGCATTCCTGACTTGGGTGAATGCGCTAATTAAATCGTCTCATAAGTGCATAATTGGTGAAGCTGAAACTAAGCACACTTATAAGTGACAACTTCTCTGTTAAGTGAATAGAGTATTACTATTTCATTGTGTTATTAATGCGTTCATGACTGAGGGAAAATCATTGACCATAGAAGATATAAAACCAATGCCTCCTAGGATTATAGCCTTACAGCGTACCATATGGTCCCAATTCATGTTTACTCCGAAAACAAAGAGCTTGAGAAAATTAGTCATCAAAATCAACTGTTGACTTGGTGTGGTCCCATAACGGCCATGTCTCCGGTTGTCTCCTCGGCGTGTCCATGGCGTGTGTTTCAGTCAATTTCAAACCCCACGTGTTTCACAGCCCTTAGCAAAATCTTCCCATATTTCCAGCAGTCAAACCCTAAAGTAAAATGACACTTTCTTAGGCAACAAAACTGCGTAGCTTAGGAAGGCAACCACCAATTTGCCTGGTGCTTTGTGTGGTTTAATATCTACTCAAAGTGACTTGTGAGAATGTTTATCCTATCCTAATATCTTATTCTCCTCTTTTGTTGGTAACTTTTATTTTTCCTTTTTCTTATATCTCTTTATTCCAAGATTGTAAAATGTGATCTGCAACTGTAATATTACCTATAATATTACTATTGCAGACTATATTAGAATTATAATTTTATATCATAATTACTGCATTTATTTACATTTTAATGTAATACAACCGCCACAACTTAGAATCATGCTTTAGTTTTAAGTTTAATCCGACTATCGTCCCATCTGAGGCCGCCAATTACTCTCAGCCACTGCATTATCAATTTATCATGTCCCCTTGTAGGAGCTAGATGCAGTACCCACAGTCCGTGCCATTTTCTGATGCTGCAATTTGTGAGTATCTTTTTTGAACCGGAAAGTGTTCCTCATGCCCCACCAGCTTGGACTACAGGCAAATTTTGTATTTTCCTAACTATCTGCATCTATATATACTTGGCTAGTCTCGCCTTTAACCTTCAAGTTTAGATTAATTAGCTTATGCATAGATGAGAAAACGTAGTTAAACCAGCAATTTGGCCTGTCGTTGTTTCTGAAGGTGGCAGAGAATAGTAATATTTGCAGTTTTAGTGTAAATGCAACTGGTTAATTAGTTCATTGATCCAATATTATATAGCTATCATGTTCTCAAACTGTATTTCAATATCATAAGTTAACTTGAGTACTAATTAACATAGGAATTGCTTTTATATCGCACATGCCAGGTTTGGCCTAAAAAGTGGAAATCACCTTTTTTGGCTAAACAGGCTTTTAACTTAGCCAGCACTCCAATGTTAATGGCTCAAAACTCTAATAGTCTGGACGAAAGTGATGTCACATTAAGATGTTTAAAATGATTGTTGAAGCTTAAGGTTAGACGTACATCTGTGGGGAAATAAATCAGCATGAATTGCCTTCCAATACCACATTTTGCAAGTTTCTTCTCAAATGTTTAAAATTAATAATGAGACCTCTCAGAAGATGTTTGTATACAAAGCTAAATGATCACGTTTCACATTCAAAAGCTGCTTAATTAGATGCGCCAATTAACATTGATCCTATATTGTAATGATAATTGATGCAAGTTTTGTTTCTCCTTCTATAAGTTTGAATTTGAGCCTGGTGTGTGTCTTAACAACTTGTCAATAATAATAATAATAATAATAATAATAATAACAAAACCAATAAAAGAAGATGCTTAGATGTCGCTTGGATCATGGAGTTAACAACCAAAACCACCGATGAATTTTAGAGAACGAGTTGTTTTTGAAAATTTAAAAACATGGGGTAAAATCAAAAAAATAGGCCAGATCTAACATCCTAGGTGCAATCATTCAATATAAAAAGTATATTAAAGCTAACTTTCCACAAAAGACAAAATTTTATGAAGAGTACTTTTATAAGAAAATGTATTTTTAGAAAATGAATTAATTTTTTATTATTTATACAACGTAAAAGAAAATACATTCTCTTTTTTGGTGCATAAAAATAAATTATTTTCTTTTATTAAAAAATATCATTATACATATAAATATTATATTTAAAATTATAATGTACAATAATCATATTATTTTTATAATGTTTTCAAGATACAAGTAAATAAATCTTTACTAGTAAAAATATAGAAGTTAAGTGTATTTTTTACTAAAAGTAACATTCAAAGAGGAATATTCAAATCATTCGTTTCTATCTTTGTTATTTCTTCATAAAGTTTTACGTTCAATTAACTTTAGCCAAAATTATTAACTATATTTGTCAATTTTGTTAATTGCTCAAATACTTTCTCAATATAATTTTTATATTATCAACATTTGTAAGAATGGAATAAGAGAGAGGAGATAAGATATATGAAAAAGAGGGAGGGAGAGTGGGGGAGGAATGGAAAGATAGAGAGGAAATAAAAGGCATGGAGGAGAGAGAGAGGAGAGAAAGAAAATAATAAGAAAGAGGAAGGGAGGAAAAACAAGGAGATAAAAATAGAGTAGTGAGAGAAAGATAGGAGAGAAAAAAAAAAGAAAGTAATGAAAGGGAGGATGAGATTATATAATGTAAGATAATTTAGGAAAATAATTTTTTTAATTAAAATGTGAAATCATTTTTTTTAAATATATTATCATTTTCTGTTGATCAAAATCTACTTTCTATTGTCTAATTTTCTTATTGACTCCAAAAATAGGAAAATAAGTCAATAGAAAAATAATTTCTAAAAATGTATTTTCCATCTAAACAAACAGACCCTAAAAGTTAAAATCATTTTTATGCCTCTCCAAACAAACATGTTTTAGGTATATAAAAAAAATCATTTTTAATCTCTTCTTAACTCTTTTAAATTTTTAGCAACAGTTGATACTTGATATAATATTAAAATTTCTTAATTAAATTAAATTAAAAGATTAAGAATTCAATTCATATCACCTCCACACTTTTAATTAAATTTTGGTGTAAAATAAGATGGATCTGTGCTATGTCAGTATGAGGAAATGTGTTGAGGTTAAAATAAAATTATTCATGAAGCTTTTCCCATCAACTTAAACTTTTAGCAAAATCCAATTTAGCTGAGAAATTTCGTGTTGTTATATATATTTTGAAAGACAATTCATACTTAACCTTCAAAATCAAAAGATTTTCACAAAACGTCTTATTTCCTCTAACATTTTTTTTTCTCCAATTTCATCCTTATATAATAATCTTTCTAATATACTAATTCTATGAAACATATTCCATAAATTAACAAAACAGAGGAAGAATGAAAAGAATATCCTATTGAGACAATCATATTTCATTGGGTAGATATGTTTTTTGTAAATTAATTTGCCAATTAGTCACAATATATGCATATAAGACAGAATCTCACGCATGTGCATTATCACAAGGCAAGAAAGTGTAAAAGAATTAAGAATAGAATCGCTTAATTGTAACCTTTTTACTACTTTGAAGCTATATAGTTCAACAGTCAACACCAATCCACAAAATAATTTAGACTGCTTTCCGCGCAGGACCATTGAATTAAGATCTGATATGTCATAATCCAAAGATGGAACTGCATTTCATATGATCATACTGACTTGGATATTTAAGATAGAATTTCTCGTCTTTGATATGAATTCAATTTTTCTTTTCTTTTCTTTTTTTTAAACTCAAGTTCATCAGATAATATTGATAAGGATTTTTTTAATTGAACTGCATCACAAAAAAAATCTTCAATTTAAGATTTGTTAATGCTATTATATATATTAATTACAATATGCTTTGTTTAGTAATAGGATTTATATTTTTTTTTTAGTTATAATAAAATAAATATGCCATTGGTTTTGATTGTAAGTCTGCTTAAGCTTATCAGGATAATGGATTCTTATACTTTTGTTCTGTCTTATGTTGTAGCTGCTGGCACTTACGTGTGTCTTAATCCTACGGTTAGCGTTACGTAATTGCCAAAGCCCCTGCAAACATAGGCCACTATACGTGCACAGTTAATTTAAAATTCAGCGAACATTTTGTACTTATTGTCCATTAGCAGCGACTGCACAACTCAGCATAGGGCCTATATGTCACCTGGTGGTTTGTCAACACACGTAAAGCTATGTATGCAATTTTGCAAATGTTAAGAATTATGCGTGCCACGTGTGTTTCAGAATGTTGTGCGGGTTAAGTGGGTGGCTCCAAATACTTTAAAATCCTACGTTTTTATTAAAATTGTTTGATTCGCTTTTATTTTAAGAATACATCATATACATCTTCTGATACACAATAAATTTTATATGATTATAAATCTTATAATTTGTGAAAAAAATAAATTTAAAATATGTTCAAAGAAATATATGTATATATCTTATTTTAAGACTATATCATATACATTTTTTAATAAATAATAAAATTTATATGACTATAAATTTCATAATTTTCGGGAGAAAATAAATTTGAAAAGGAAATTATTACTAGGAATGTACAAGGTATATCTGTTTTCAACAATCCAAAATCCTACTAGCCTTTCGTCACCAATAGCACAATGTTACTCTACTTATGTTTTTATTATAATAACTTATTTAATTGAACAGCATCGCAATTTTGATTTAAATTTAATTGTTGAAATTCCATCTTATATATCATTTTTCTAACACAATTGTTTTGACAAGTTATAAGGTAAAACAAAAAAGGAAGAAAAAAAATTCAAAAGCAGCTTTTATGATTTTATGACAATTCAAGCCCGGGCCCTTACATGCATGCTACGGCCATATGCATCTCTTTCATGTAATGCCGTTGGCTAACACGTGGGGCTTTTACTCACAACCAACGTTGCTTGACTGCTGGAGTCACGTCCCGTCATTTCCATCAGAATCCCATTCTCTACTTCATCAGTTTTCTTGTGTTTTAAAAAGGTAATGACACGATTTTTTTTATTTTGAAATTCATAAATTCTTTATTAGAATTTATTATTTCAATAACAAAAATTTATATATTTACCTCTTTTCTAAATTTAAACTCTTAATCTATTTTCTTTTAAAAAAAAGAGCATCCATATTCATGATTATGCAAAGAAAATATTGTATAAAAATATTATTTTTCTGAGAGGTGTTTTTCTAAAAAAATTAAATATCATATCAAAGTAAATATCTTATCAATAAATTGAAAATTAGATATATTTCAAATATATTTAAGAAAATTTATAGATTTCAATAAAGATTTTAAAAATATTTCAAATAAATAAAGTAAACAAACATTCAATTAAATATTTAGCTAAACTAATTAAATAAAAATTCATTGTAATGATGATAGAAATGTGAATTTAAGTTCATCCATCAATATTTTTGTAAATATATGATGATATAGATAATATATTTTTTATATTATGTTTGTATTCAATTTTTTAGACTCATTGAGTTTAATTTAGGAGAAATTTTTAGTTAAATTATTGTTATTACTAGTTGTACTTTTGTTATAGTTAATTGCTTTAATAATATATATGTTCTAGAGTAAGGTTTTTTTTCCCCCTTTTTTCTCTTTCTTTTAACAAATTTTAATTTTTCTAATGATATTTTTAATTTGAATACCTGTTCATAAAGAAATAAAATTTTTTCTTTGAATTGATATATTTATTTTATTTCAAAAGATATAACGTTAAATCGTTGGATATATGTGATATGTCATTACAGCGATGATATTAACTAAATATTTCTATTCGATCTCCATTTTATTTAGATAACTGAAAAAATGAAAAAGTTATGGATGTTTTAATCGTGTTTCCAGAATATTTTCTTGCTTCGTCTTTCTCTTTGCCTGAAAGTTTTCCGGGAAAGAAGATAGATCTCACAAAGGAAGGCTCGCAAAGGTATATAGGGATCACTTTCCATGATAAAGTTGATGATAAGTGATTGGCCGAAGACAAGCGTGAACGTGAAATGTGTTTCCCAGTTCCAAAGGGAATGTGGTTGGATGACCCAATGTTCCAATAGAAACAGTAGTTTCCTTGATAGCTTGTTGACAATAATATATATGCTAAGGAAGAGGAAAAGGTAGATTTGGCCGACGAATCTTTTTGAAAGGCTATTAGAATTGAATTAAATTGCAATAATGGAGAGAAGGTAGGATGAGAATAAGGACGTGCATGCATGGTGAGGATGTGTCTTCCTGATTTTTATCCCCCCACGAGAAAGCCAAGGGCCAAGGGACAGACATTATTGTGTTCTTTTATGTTGTACCCTTTTATCCCAAAATTATGTCAAATATCTTTACGCTTTATTTAGAATCAATTTTTTCTAAGATTTAATTCATTTCATTTTAGTAGAATTAATTTCAATTCTTTTATAAATGAATTCTAATATTTAAAAATAATGATTTTAATTCATTTACAAATATTTTTATCCCAAAATAATATTAAAAATGTATAGAATTTAATTAAAAAGTGGAGTTTAATGATATCATAAAAAATAAAATATTAAAATAAAAGTAAAATTATTAATATAATATATATTTCATGTCAAATGAAATGAATTTTAATAAAATTTTTGATAAATTTAATAAATTTTATAATGTCACAAATATAATTAAAATAAAAATTATAAATAAAATAAAATGAATTAAATTCTTCTTTTAACTTAAATTCAAACACTATTTCAAAATGAAATGAATTTTATTTTTAGACATACCAAACAAAGAGTACAAGAATTTAGATTCTCTCCTTATTTTATGACTGGTGCTGAAAACACTTTCTTAATGATGAATGAATTTTCATATTTTGTTGGGATCCATCTCTTATAAAAAAAAAAAAGTGTTTCTAAAAATATGTTCTGAGAAGTGGCATCAAGACTCTACCGTTTCGTATCTTTTCGTTATTAGTTAATGTTATAGTAGTAAAACCACGATCATTTCCTAGTGTAATAAGACTCAAAACAGAAAAGCTAGAACAAATGTCAAGATTCTTTGGAATCACATGCAATGCATGTGCTAGTTTTCTTTTCTTTTCCTTTTTTTTTTCCTAGTATGTCACTAGATAGTGCTAATTGTATACATAGTTCTGGGCCGGGTGTAATGAAATGAAGAATGGGCCAACTAGATTTGATTGGACCACAATTTTGAGGAAGAAAATCAGCAGAAAAGGTCTAGAAGAGGAAAAGCACACGGTGCCTCGGTGCTAATTGTTGCAAATCCTCCCTACTATTTTGAACGACTGTTGCTTATGGTAGATCAGGTTGCGCAGCAACATCATTTCATTATCAAATTAAAACAATGGTTTTACAGATATAAAACAAAAGATTGAATTGAAATTAATGAAGATTGATAGCATACAATTTCGAATGGCAAGTGTCTAAGGCTATACTCAACCAAAGGAAAGTACCACTGCAGAAAAGTTCCAGACACACTTGCAATGGAATGCACTCAATAAAAATTCAATGGCAAGATTCAAGATCAAGACAGGGTTTGATTCACAAACAATTACCAGTAACCTACAACTTCTTAAAAAGTAAAAAGATGAATGTGTTGTTTGATTAATCATTATTAATAAAATAAAAAAAGTGGGATTTTATAAAAAAAATTATTTTTCATAAAATATGAGAAATTGTTTATTAATCTTCTCCTAAATAAGAAAAATTTTTTACAAAAATTTTTAATTTTTATTGTCAATCAAACAACTTTGAGTATTTTCTGAAAAATTCATAAAAAAATTTACTTCTTAAGAAGTTTAATTATTATTTTCTAATAAACATAGGCTTTATTTGGTAATCAGTAGATTACATCAGCTGTTAGCTGATTGTATTAGTGATTAGTTAATAACTAATTGTATTAAATGATTTAATTAGCTGATAACATTAGTTGTTTATATAAATATATTTGATAAAATTAATTATTTACTATTAACTGTTTATATATAAAATAACATATAAGAACATACATATATTTTATAATTTATTTAAATATTATTTTATTTTAATAATATTTTATATTTTAAAATATTATTTATCATATTTTTTAAAACATTATTGTAATTTATTATTCATTAAATTTTCTTTTAAGAAATAAATAATTATAATTTATTATATTTATTAGTTTTTATTTAAATATAAATAATTAATATTTATTATTTATTAAATTTTCTTTAAAAAATAAAAAATTATAATTTATCATATTTATTAAGTTTTCTTTTAAGATACAAATAGTTATAATTTATTATAATTTTTTATTCAAAAATAGATAATTTTAGATAAAAATAAGTTTTTATATTACTAATTGTTATTATTATTATTATTATTCATATCATTATTTCTTATAAATTGATAATGAGAGAAAATAAAGGAATGATCAAATAATATATTTAGTGCATATGTATGAATTGAGAAATTTATTATATAATATATTTCATACATATTTTTTAAAAGGATTTTTTTATATATCAAGGATAAGAATATCAAAAATTAAATTAATCAAAAGTAATGATGTCTTTTTATACCCTAAATATTAAATAGTTAATTAAAAAAAGTTGAATTTTTTAATTTTTTGAAATTCAAAAAATTAATTCAAACAGTTATTTACAAATATCAAAATAATTAATTTACTTAATTAAATAGTTAAAATCCCTTAAATTAACTAAAAATTAATCAAAAAATTATTTATCAAACATCTCATAGTATATATTATAATTCCTAACAAACTTATCATTCAATCAGTCTGTGTCAGAAATTTCTGTTCTTTGGTTCTATTCTGTGATTCAGAAACTAGGGATGAAACTAAAAATAGATTAGTTACTTAGACTTTTATGAATAATTATTAACACAAAAATCAAATACTAACTATAATTATGAAAAGCAAATCCTACATTATTTGTTTGTGAAAGAAAAAAAAAACACACACACACACACTATGAATTAACATAATTTATGTTTATTAAAGAAATTGAAATCTACTCAAGAGCCATAATTTATAACAAGCAATTCATGGGCAAAAAATTAATGTTTCATATGGAAAATTAACAATCTACATATGCCAGAAAGATGAATTTCACCAAACAACCGATACAACTAGGATTACCCATTCAAGAACCAAAGCCAGTATGGAACAAACGGTGTCGTTTCATATCCTCTCCTGTTACATTGGGAAACCTCATCCACGATCATTCTTCAATGCGAAGCATTGTTGTTGAGTTCATCTTGAAGAGCCTCTTCAAGGAAAAACCAGGACTCTTGCATGAGTTCTGGGCTTAATCTGAACATCAAAACGCAGAACTCCATCTGACTGAGGGCCCCATCGCCATCCAAATCTCCTTCCCTCATCATGCTCACCAGTTCGTCCTCTTTCATATTCTGCAAACCCAGAATTGCCGAATTTCTCCTCAAGCTATCTAACGTTATCATTCCCTTCTCTTTGTCCATCAGCAATTCAAACCCATTGCAGAGTTCCTTTATAAGGCCTTCGCCTCCCAGTTTATTAGCGATCACTGGCAGCAAATCTTCGAAATCAAAACCCTTGCCAAATTCTGCCATTGCTGGAAATCAAAACCTGTGCTTGCTTTATTCCTTCGGCTCTAAGACAATAAAAGTTGAGAACTTTGACCTTTAAGATGGTGGAAAAGGTGATGTAGGAAACAGAACGTGATGTGGGTTGGAATTCTTTGGTGAAGGAAATTTATTTACATAGGTGTGGAGGGAAGGAGAAGAGGCGGTTCAAGGAAGGAGGGGAAAGTTATGGTGTCCCTCATCGGATGCCAGCTGAGGAACAGAAAGTTGTCTGCTCATCGGCATTGATTCTGCAGAAGCAACCGCAATTGCCTCCCTGCTTCCTAGAAGTTGGTCTCAACCTGTCAAGGGTATTCCTGTCATTGTAAATCGCTTGTTTCCCTTATCCTTAACAAATATGTTAAATTGTTTTTTTTTTTTTTGGACTTGGTGGTACTAGTTGATAAAACAGACAAAGTATCAAATAAAACACCAAAAAAAAAAAAAAACAGAAATGATATTATTTGCATTACGTTACGTAAATAATTTAACGTTTTTATATATTTTAAACCAAAAAATTACCTATGAAATTATATAGACATTGAGTTAATAACTAATATTATTCAACTAGATGACCATGACTGCGTAGGGTAATTTACCATTTTGTCCAATTGAGACGCAGGATTGTTGTTGGGGCATTTGGTCAAAGACTCAAAGTTTAGAAACACTTATTTGACAAGGATCGGACTTGGGAATTTGTCTGAAATTGGGGCTTTGGATTCTTTCCCATTTGGAAACTCCTCTTAAGTTTCTCTCCGCAACAGAATGTATATTGCTTGTTGGAATAATATGTGATTCGTGGAAAACGCATTGCATTACGCTAAGAATTGAATATGATACATGTTCTTATTAAGTATGGTTTTAGCTATGACTGAATTGAGTGGATGTTAGGTTTAATATCCAAAACTCATTAAATAAAACAAGTTCAAGGCAAGTTGGTGATATCATATATGAAATTCCATTTTTATTCATTAACTTAATAAAGCTATGTACTATCAACAATGTTCACTACAAGAATTTTGCAAAATTCTAACAGAACAAATCCGTTGGAATTTTAGATAAAATCCGTTGGAAATGGAAATTCCAACGGATTAAAAGTCCTCGTTAAAATTTTTAATTCCAACAGATTATTCCAACGGATTTTTTACTCCAACAGACAAATACCGTTGGAATACTAATTGGGGATTTGTCTCAGACTTCTAATTCTAACATAAATTTCAACGGGATACTTCCGTTAATTCCGACGAAATTCACGACCTATATAATCCGTTGGAAATTGGATTCCAACAGATTAATCCGTTGAAATTTTTTTTTCATAGTTTAAAAAAAAATTTCAATTAGTGAATATCCGTTGGAACCATTGAAAATCAAAATTTTTTTTTTAATTTTATATACTATCCAATTTAATAAAACAGTACATGAAATAAAAAAAAATTAACTGTAAATAATAAATAGTATGCAATATAAAGAAATGTATATAATAAATAATATTAAAAAATTTAATTGTAACAATATCCATAAT